>PVKA01038318.1:0-20339 GCA_004027165.1 Ctenomys sociabilis | reverse complement strand
TGTAGAAAGAAAAAATCATGATGTGTGTGTATAGACAGTACAGTTGGGATAGATAACGCTGTGCTTCTACATAATTCTATGAGAGGCAAGATCTGCACTAATGGTGGTTGGACAGGATATTATGTCAGCTTTTAGTGCTATGGTCATCCACTAGGTAAATAATTATTGAATTTTTGATATAATTCAGCTATAAAAAAAAAGATAAGTAAGCAACTAGACTCTTAATTCACTGATAAGAGATATCTGCTAAAATAATACCTGTAAATATATCATGTATACACCTTGTACAATACCAAAACGTTATGAAAACAGTTTGCAATGTATTAATTCATCGACTCTGTATGGTTAAGGTGTCTTGAAACTGTCTGATTGACATTTGTACTTTAATAAAATAAAAATAAATGGAAAAAATAAATAAAAAATAATAATAAATAAAAATAAAACCTGAGAGAACTCCAAAAAAAAAAAGACATTTAGTCCATTTGCAAGAACTGCCAAAGTCCTAACCATTTCAGCAATGCTGAGAAACCCAAGTCCCAAGTCTCCCCTGACATTTAAAGCAAACTCTTAGGGGTGAGTCCCTGTACAAATGAAGAGGCAAGCACTTCTCACATTCAATGACACAAGGCAAACATCTTCATTCCAAAAGTTATAAGCAGGTGAACACAAAGGACTGGGGCCAATGCAAGTCTAAAATCCAGCAGGGCACACATTAAGTCCTATAGTTCTACATATACCATACAAGGCAATCTGTGGCAAATTGTGAGCTCCAAAGGGTTTGTGCTCCCATCCCTATAGCACTTCTGGGGTTGTGGCCCCCATGACTAGCCCTTAGGCTGGCTTTGCTCCTTCCTTGCTGTTTTCCTTAGATGATGCATATTCCTGGCTTCTCCACACTTCCGGGTTCCCCACTGCACTTTTGGCTTCACCCTCATAGTTTCATACATGTCCCCTAAGGGACACACTGCGTGGGCTCCCAGGCCTTCTGAAATGAAGGTGGGAACCTTCCTAACCCCAAAATGCTACATTCTGCTTACCTCTCTGCCAGCTGGAGAGTAGCCGGGTTTCCCTCTCTGTCGGCCATAGGGGTTGAGGGCCTAGATCTCTGGGCACTCTGAATCAATTCTGAGGAACAAATTCTCTGTTCCACAGCTATTCTGGAACATGATGCTCTGAGGCTTTCTCCTCAAAGAAGTCTTTCAGTGTGGAAGTTTTGAGGCTGCAAAGAATGGAGAGTGGCTTCTTTCTGTGATGCCCTCAGGCCATCTTTCCTGTTCTTCTCCTTGTCCACAATGGAGAGCTTCTCAGCTCTGTCTTCATAATGCTAGCATTACTGAAGCTCCCCTTCTGGCCAAACTGACATTTTAATTCACACTTCTGGCCTCTTTGTGCTTGACTCTTAACACAGATGGGGCTTAAAGCCCCAGTTGCAGCCATACCACCAGAATCCTGCTGTCTCAAACTTTCTTCTGCAAGATTCATTAGTCCGCTGTCCCTAACCTCAGTCTCAAGAAAAGTCTCTGGATGCAAACAAAATGCAGACAAACTTTCAGAAAAGCCACAGCACACATTTTCCTAGACTCCATCAGCCAACACATCCTTCTTTCCAAAAGGAACTTCCCAAGCCTGCAGTTTATCAGCAGGATTTCTATCAGCCTTCTGGTCTTCTGAGCTCTGACTGGAATCCCCAGTACAGAGCAGGCTAAGGCATAATTTTAAAAGAAAATAACTTTATGTAGCTCACAGTTTTAGAAACTAAACTGGAGACAGCGCAGTGCCATCCATTCTCCTGAGAGTTCCTGAATGTATTGTGTCTTGGTGTATGGCACCAAAGCAGGATAAATGTGGGGGAGACCTCAGAACAGAGGAGAAAGCTGAAGTACGAGCAGGAGCTTTAACTGGTGCCCTACGAGGACTACTTCAATCACTTCCAAGGCAAATGGACAGCCAGTACCTTACATTTCTGATCTTGTGGCCACTTTTGCAAAGGGCCCTATATAAACCTTATCCAACTGTCCATCCACCTTCAGTCCATGAAACTGCACGAATTACAGTGGTGGTGGCAGCAGCACCGCCAGCAGCACCAGAGTGAAAGAAACGAACATGAAAATATCTACATAACAACTTATAAAATGTGGGTAATAAGAGCTTATCTATCACCAGTCTCCTTAAACATGTATTGACTAATTCACCAAGATGTAGATTTACAGTATGGAAAGCAAAGAAAGACTTTATGTTGTTTCTAAGAAGCTCACTCTAGTGAGTTGGTGCTGGCGGTGGTGTGTATGTCCTTACAGGTAGAGTGAGTTTCTTAGAAACAGCATAAAGTCCTTCTTTATTTTCCATTCTGTAAATCTGTCTTGGGGAATTAGTCAATATATGTTTAAGGTGGCTGGCGATGAGAGATAAGCTCTTATTACCCGCATTTTGTAAGTTGTTGTTCAGATATTTTCACGTTCTTTTCTTTTACTCTCTTCTGTTTTCTTCTTTTGCAGTTAGATGATTTTTTTTCTACTACTATTTTATCGTAGCTTCTTGTGCATGAGGCTTATAATAAAACCTCAGTATAGATACAACTGGGTAGATATAATTTTGCCTATGACTTCCTATGGATGAATATTTTATATTTTTTCTAAGTGAGAGAAATTCTCTGTTATTGGAATATTATATATTCTGTCTTTAGAATAAACTTCATAACTCTCATCATATTCAGGTCCCTCATCAACCCCCAATCCTTTTAATATTCAAATGGTTTCATACCTTCAATAACCTTTCCTAATTAGTCTTAATTCTTCCTCATCCAGCTAAATTTTTCAAATAGCCTGTTTTCTAGTACACCAATTTTCCTGTTTAACTGTAATTAAAGTACCAGAATTTTTGAGTGATTTTCAAAAACTTTCTTCAATGTCTCTATTTGATTTCTTTGATATAATACTTATTGTAACACTGTGCTTTATGAAGTTCTCTGTTTTTCCTCAAAATAGTTATTTTGAAATACTTTTGCAGAAGTTATGCTTGGTAATCAAACTGTGATAACTTTCTGGAGTCTCTTTCGTTTAGCAAATGAAAACATGGTTTACTAGTGATTGTTGCAGCTTCCCATAAATAACATACTGGAGGATTAGTATTTGTTTCTGTTTCCACAGTATGGATATTTTTATG
Source organism: Ctenomys sociabilis (assembly GCA_004027165.1). NCBI lineage: Eukaryota > Metazoa > Chordata > Mammalia > Rodentia > Ctenomyidae > Ctenomys > Ctenomys sociabilis. The sequence continues at coordinate 17,177 of PVKA01038318.1, read as the reverse complement.
CCTGGCCTTACAGAAATTACAAGCAAAATGTTTATTACTTTTCCTGAGCCAATAGTCACTGCTGTCCTTTCCATACCTGGCATTCTACACACAGGTTTACTCCATATCTATGATTTTATGAACTGAAATTATTCAGCACTAGAGAACACTTAAGCCCAAATTCATTGCAAATCTGTGACAGGTATGTTGTTCAAAATGAACTGAAGAGTGCTGTAAGAGAGACTCTTAGCACCATTAGGTCTGCAATCCCCTGTCCTATGGGGCCAGAATAGGCATAGATGCCTCATCCAGTGGACCTAGCAGAATTCTTCCACCATGAGATTTGACCTGGCACTGGGGCCTAACCATAGTAAAACCAGGCCTATACATATGAGAAAAGCAACGAATCACCCCTGCTTCCTTTGCCTCTAAGCAGACTACGTCTCTGTCTATACTGAGTTGATTAGGGTCGGGAGAAGGGTGGGCAGTCCTTTGGCCACTGAAGCCAGGGCTATGCCCAGAACCAAGATGGGCCTAGCCTCCTCAGTGGGCCCTGGTCTGGGTACAGGACCCTTCATGGAGTTGGCCTCACTGCTGTGGGCCTGACAGGAAGCCTAGAATGAGGCCTTGCCTTTGATTCACCAATCATCTCTGTGCCCCAGAGGATGAGGTCCTCTTTCTGTGTCCACGCCTGGGGGAGCAATGGCAGAAGCAGCTTGCTTGCCATCCACTCTGCCATTAGAGATTATGACCACAGGGTTGGGCTCAGCTCCTCAGAAATGAGCCAAGAACAGGCACAAGGGATAAGGTCAGGATGCAGATCTGCACCGTCTCTCTGTCCTCTCTCCTATGTTCCTTATTACAAGGACCCTTCCCCATCTGTACACAGTGAAATGGTGACTTGAGGCAAATACGCCTTCTCTCTCTCCTTGGTGCCAACCTCAGGTTCATCCTTCTTCATTTTTCCTAAAGTAAATGACTTTTAAGTTTGTTATCAACCAACAAATGAGCCTGAGCATTAGAATCTGAGATTTGGGTGAAGAGTCCACAGTGCAGCCCAGGGAGGAATGGGTTAAATGGAAGGCTTGACCCTCATTTATTCCTTTTACCAAGAAGACAGCACAAGGGTAATGAAACAAGCCAGGGTACCCCGTCTATGTTTCCTTATTGCATCTCTGCATGGAGGTGCCTGGGAAATCCCACTGAGAAAAATTACTCCTCAGATCTCCTGGTTAAGAATTTCCCAGGGCCAGCCAAATAGTTTTGCGGATTAAGGTGCCTTCTTAGGCTGAGGCAGCAGCCGGGGCTCAATCTTTGGAGTGCCATGCCAGCCCAGTCCCCAGGGAGAGCTGAGGTGGTGATTGAGACTGAGTGTGGGGGCGCGCACCTGTAACCCCAGCACTTGGGAGACAACACAAGTGGATCACGGAGTCCGAGCTACATAGTGAGATCCTGTAGACCTTGTAGACCCTGTAGACCCGACTAAAAATATGAAAAAATAAAAAGTTTCCCAAAGTGAATAAAGCTTTGATGTCACAGCCGCTGTTCTCTGGAGGCTGCTGCTGAAATTAAGCGGCTCCCACAGCTAAGGCAATGCACTTGCTCTGCAAGTTAAGTCATTGCCACTGTGCAAGAAAACCAACACTGATGACCCAGTATCCACACCTGTGTGGACCAGCGTTCCATTCACAACAGATGGAATAATAACCTGGGAGGCATCCCGGACAGCACAGACAAATTTCTGCTTCCTGTGTGCTAATTTCCAGTGTCCTTAAAGCTATGTATTAAAGCTCACCTCTAGGTAAACTTCCTGCTGGTGTAGGGCTAATCTGACAATGCAATTCCACAAACTGGGTAAAACTAAAGAAGATAAACATTAATTCCTTCCTCTGAAGATACAGGAGAAGGGAAACATAGTTCACTTTGTTGTGCTGTATCCACAGAGATTATTACCCAGCTCTACAGAATTAATATGTAACTCAACTATGGAGTGAGACGAAGAATCTCATGACTACAGCAAAGGACTTCAAACTAATCTAATTAGCCTAACTTGATAAATTTGTGTTCATAGTGTTTTGATACTTATAACACTAATTACAGCATTTCCAATTATAAACATCATTTCATTTCCTATGCTTTTGAATGACAGCTCAACAAGATTCATAATAGAATGTTTTATCCTATGTGAGAATGAGCTATAGAACTGCACAGTGTTTAATGTTTTGGAGAACACAAAACTAATCTTAACTTCTTAACTAGTAGAACAGAAACTAAGATTGTTAGAAGTTACTTGGTATATATTATTATCCCACAACTATGACTACCAGAGAAGAACTATATCCAAGGCATTTACTTACAGTTCTCTTCACTGTGCCAGAGTATAAATTATGATTGTTTTGCTTGATTTCCTCATAATTATGAAGGGTAGCTCCATAAGGAATACTACAATCGAGCCCTGCCTGGTTTAATGACAGGCGTGAACTTTAAGTCCAGCCATTTCATCCTTGTGCCAATATTCAGCATGTATCGCCTAAGCCTTATGGGACAGTTTGATGCACACCCACACACAATGTTGCAGTCTATTTCTCCTAGCACCATGATGAACAAAACAACATAATATTAAATCAAGTAAAAGAGAAAGTAATGTAGGTAAGAAATGCAATAAACATGAAATATGAGAGCCTACTACCAGCCGCATATATATTACTTTGTACAAGACATTTTTTTCTGTATAAGTGCAAGTAATTTACTTTAAAATTAATAAAAAGTATAATAGTAAATAAAGCAATAATTGTTTCTTAATAGTAACATTTCATTATCAATTATTATGTGCTCTGCCTAATTTTCTATAGATCTATATGATAGCAATTGCATTAGGCTCTTTTGCATAGCATCTCCACAAAAATGTGAGTGCCTGGTTGTCCCACGGTTGTACGGATATCGTAAGCACCCACTGTTGCCCAGTTTGCAGCTCCCTTTGATCAGATTTTCTATGGGGCTCTTTGTTGATCACTAAACACATGTGGTACAGTGCCGGGCTTGTAAAAAATCTTCTCATTTTTGTTTTAATTTCATTCTTTTTTTCCTTTGAGGAAGTACTTTCTTGACTATCTTATCCCCGTAGATATGTTGCTGCTTAATTTGTTTCTAGAAATCATAATACGTTTTGGTAGTTTCCTAGGTTTCAGTAAAGTCCACAATATGAAGTTGTAACTCAGAAACATGATTAATATCAGATATTTCTTACAACCAAAAATGATAACAATAATTAAGGCAAGTGAAATCTAATATATAAATAAAAAGCCATATTATTAGAAGAATAATAATGTAATATTGTGTCAGAATTTTTTGGTTAGTTTCTTAAGGTGTTCATAAACTAATCAGATAATGATTAACTGTGAACTTCATAGCTATTTATAAAAAATAGCAGGTATTTTCAATGTATGAACAAAATGGAAAGTGTCTTCAAAATATAGCTTATGATTATTATTGCTAGATTTTTAATGACAAGGTCTCACCACACAGCTCAAATTAACTCATCCTCCTGTTTTCAACCTCCCCATCACTGAGATTACAGGTGCGCATCACCATGCCTGGACTCTGTGGCCAGCTCGCCCACCTAGAGGGCGGGGCTGCAGCAGTATATGGTGCCAGGAATCGAACTGTGTTCCTTGCAGTAGCCTAAGCTTGCCTAAGCAGGTGCTTTAGTCTGCTGAACTATCTTGCCAGTCTCAATAGCTTATTTTTGAATGAAAACAATTATAGTTTCTTAAAATGTACAGTAAGCTATTATATATTTAGAAAATACTAATGTTAGTGGGAGAATTATAACCCGATCTTTTTTAATTCTCTCAATAAGCTGCTATTTTAAAACACAAGATCACATAAAGTTTAACTGAATCATTCATGTAGGGTGAAATCAGTATTTATGTAGTGCTTATTTAAGTATCTTCATAGATAGAATTTTCATATATCTTAAGAGTACAAAATTTCCACTAAAAATATGGCAAATACTTGGAAAATCACTTGCATGTGAAAAGGAGATCTGTGATTAAAATTTACAAAGATAAATACCCTTCCAAAATATACAAATAGTAAAAAAAGAAAAAAAACTGTCAAAGATATTTGCAGCAAACCACTTTAAAAATTTACTGACGCCAATGATTGGCAACAAAGAACTCATGCCACAACTTTACACCAATGAAAGTGCAAACTGGGAAGACTGAAAGCATCCAGTGTCACCGAGAATGTGACCTCACACTTGCCTGCTGGAAATGTGAGTGGCACACCGGGGTCAACATGAACGTGAAGCTTTTAATAACGTATGATCACCATGAGAGCTGGCTGTTCCTGGAGAAACACAGCCAAAAAAAAATAGAGCATAAATATGGCCAGAAAAATAATTATGCCCAGGTCCTAATGGTAAGATATGTCTCCATCTCCATCAATGGCCAGTCGCCCTCAGATGCATTCAGGAGGACAAATGACCTGACAGGAATAGAACTATGACTGATTCTCATAGCAATTAGGCTGAGCAGAAAAGCCTGCCAATACACGTGCCTACTGTATAATCCCATCTGGCTCGCAGTGGCTCGCTCTGTATTGGGCTGCCTCCAACCAGCAGGGTTGTGGCTGAAGGGTGTGGGGGCGGCAGAACATGGGAGCAGCCCAGGTCAGGAGATTCCCTCAGAAGGCACACAACCCTGACCAGCTTCTGAGCAGCAGATTCCATTATGGACATCAGTGGACCAATGTAATACCCGGTCTCCTCTCCAGGGGTCTCCATCCATCCAAGGTGACAGTCAAGCTTAACTGTCATGGGGGAAAACATTTGAGGAGAAAAAAGCAAATGCATAAATTTCTATGTTTGATGATTGAATAGGTTGAAGATTTGACTATGAGTATATATCGAGAGCATACAAATATGTCATTTTATGTCTAGGGAGTCCAGGGTTCCTGCTTTCAAGATTGGGATTTCTTTGTCTTCTTACTATTCTTCATTATAGGTAATCAAATTCTGCCTTGTGTGAAATTTTCTACTTTCTCAAATAGTGGAATTTAAGTTTATTGTTATAAGATGATGCTTTTGAGATTATTTTCTTTATGCAACACCAGAATTTCCTTGAGAATAAGGTTTTTTAATATTAATTCTACTAAGAAAGAAATAGCAGTGAGACAGTTTCAAGACATGTTAGTAGGATAGTTATAATAATTAATACATTGCATATTGTTATCTTTGTAGTAGTTATTCATGTACAAGACGCAGACATGATATCCTGTCCAAACACTATTAATACAAATCTTTCCTCTCATTTAACTAAGAAAAAGTAGCAATATATCTATCCTGACTGTTTTGTATACACAGATATATACTTTTTTTTCACTACAAGATGATCCTTCATTTATATCCTTCTTTTTAGTTTACTTTTGTCAGAGATGGGTGAGCGTAATGCTTTTATCTGTGCCTCAGGATGCTTACTGATGCATCTCTAGAAATGCAGGCACTTTCCAATTCTTTGGGCTAACCTCAAACTTTCTTATAAGTAGCAGTTGGAGGTTGCTGAAAAGCACTTTTGAGCAATTTGGCATTTGTTCACATATATGACTGAGACATTTTATAATTGTAATGGTTAATGTCCCATTAGAAATAACATAAGGCAAAAACTGGGGACAGTGCTTCTCAAAATTCTCTGACTAGGAAATTCTTCTATTTGAGAGAATCTCAGGTGAAATAAATTTCATGGAATACGGATTATTTATGGGAAGATACCAGTGTAATCACATGCTTCCATATAAAAATGTGAGGAATGTAGTCCAGAGCATCTCTTGAAGAGCTGTAGCAATATAATATAAAATGATTTATAAATGCTAGATATGATTTATCTTTAAATTGGGGTACCATATATGAATAGACACAATATGCAAAATGATAACACACAAAATGTTATCACAGTTCTCCCACTGCTGGGTGTAAGAACCTGGGCCTAAGGCCCAGTTGGAAGAACTAAGCTCTGCGTGACACTCAGTGAGCTGTTTCCATAAGCGCAGGACTTGAAGGGTCACAACATTTAGCTCAGGGAAGGATTTCTAAACCTCTCTTTTAACCTCTCTTGTCTAGCTGTAGGGCCTGAACTAAGTCCACCTTATGCCATGTCCCCTTTTTAGGGGTGGTTGGGACCATATTCCAAGACATGCAGACAACTGGCCAATGAGATGATGGTTAGCATTGTCAGGGAACTGGTACACTTGGTGGAAATGAACTGAGAAGATTGAAGGCTCACTTTTCTCTTACCCTCACAGTCCCTCATCCTCTCAAACAGCCCCCTACCTCTGTCACTGCCCCTCCTGCAGCCAGTTCTCAGTATTTATGTGGGGGGGAGGTAACAAATTGGAGTAAGTCACTTTGCTAATCCATAAGTTGTGTTGCTAGACAGTAAATACTGTGCTTCACCTCTGAGTTTAGTAAGTGTGACGAAGGCACCAAGGTACAATCTGCTACCAGTAGCCCTTTTAATAACTACTTTCACTCCTCTTCTAGGTGAGTCCACTTCCTTCCTATGCTGCCCACAGGGATATGAAGAATCATTACAACAAATATCTTCCTGGGAATAAACAAACTGGAATGCACTTCTACTCTCATTGATCTGTATCTTGTAAGTGCTTGGGATGGACACCCCAGGCAATGTGCACATATCAGGACTCTGCAGACAGAAGGCTGCTCTGCAACACACTTGCCTACAGACCCTGGAATTAGATGGGAAAAATCCAATGGCAGTTTCTGGTGCTGTGAAACTAACCTTATGTGACAACCTGCTTGGGACCCACTTGCCTCTCAGAGTTATCTCTCTAATAAATTCTTCTGCTCCTTCATTGTTCCTTGGAATTCATTCTTTGATTTCAGGAGACTGGGAATTCAGTACATTTGACTTGGAAGTTATAGTTCTTTTATATCAGAATGGTCAGAGAAGGCTATATTTTATTTTTTAGTTGAGGAGCATTTTTATTGGAAATAAGGAAGCGAATAGCTTCTAGATTTCTAGGGTGAATTGAGTGGCCACATGGCCCCTCAATGTAGAATTAATTATAGGTAAGCAGGGCATAGATTGGTTTAGGTTTCATTGTGAAGTTAAAAAAAAAAAATGATCCATTGATATCCATGCTCTGTAGCTTGGTCCTTTTGCAGAGTACTTATAGTAAACTGAGATCATAGAAAAATCTAGTTATTTTACATTAAATATCCTCCAAAAGCCTGTGGAGAAGGCGGGCTGCGTTTCATGTTAGAAGTTTATTATACTTTAAATTTCTCAAAATTCAGGAATTCTAAGGTGGTCACAACTTTCCTTAAGAGGGAGAGCCCTCATTCTTGGTTGTCCTATTTCACTGTTTATCCTTAATATTCATCAATATGGCTGGCCATCCCACTTTTCACTCAGGAGTCCAGCACATTCACTGTTGGTTCTGTTTTGCATGACCAGTTGACATGCAACACAGTCCCTAGGTCAGAAAAAGCAAATTTAATGGAAATATTAAGAATCTATTGCCTAAGCACAAGAACTAGAGTAAAAAGACAAGTTGGAGGAGGATCCCAGCTGTGACACTAGTTTTATGAACTGGAATATGGATTGTAACTTGTTAGGCCTGAGCTTTTACTGTTCATGGAGACTATATCTTCAATAGTATTTTATGTATTGCCCTTAGATGTTTTTCCACCTTCTAATTATTAATCTAAAGACAGCAAGTGAATTGTTTATCTGAAGGCAAGGAGTTTGATTTATGAATATAGAAGCCGTTCTAGGTTAAGCTGTAAGGAGATGGAACACTCTCAGATTTTGAAGGACAACTTTATCTAGGGAATTTAAAAACCTCTTGAACTCTTACAGCAATTGCTGTGACTGTTTAGTTTCCTTGAAGCCTGCTGGTGGTCAGCTGCAGGTGTAGCTGAATTGTGCCAGCGAGGGTCAGTGTATGCTTACTTAGCAGAAGTACCTCAGTCCCACTGAATGCGGTCTCCTATGAGCCAGACATGAGCCAGTGAAAACATTTTTGTAAACACAAGTTTCTTTTCCTTCTTTTTTTTTTTTTTTTTTTTTTGGTGGAACTGGGGATTGAACTCAGGTCCTTGCACTTGCCAGGAAAGAGTTTATTCCACTGATCCATATCCCCAGCCCACAACTAGTTTTATTGTAATAACTAGAACTTAAATATCTAAATCAACACAAACTTGGTGTTTCTCCTATCTAGCACCAATAAAATAAGTGTAAGTCTGTGAGAGCTGTAGGCTCAAAGTAAAAAGTTTGGGAATAATTGAAGCAGTAAAATACATATGGGAAAAATTTTAAAATACTATTGATTGTGCATTGTGATGTTTTTAGAATATTAACCTGAGCTGGGGAAATAGCTCAGTACAATAAGCACTTGCCTGGCAAGCACAAGGCCCTGAGTTTAATCCCTGGTACCAACAAAGGAAAACAAAAAAGAACGTTAATCTCAAATCAACTTAATTTTATCAGTTCACACTCCATGCACAAACTGAATTATCACAATATATCCCAAAAATGTATAAAATTCTTAAATGTAAAAAAAAAAAAGCTAACCCTCATATCACCTGATTTTTGAAAGTTTTCACTAATGTTTTAGTGTGAGTTTATAGTGTCCAGCTTGGAGTTGGCACAGACAAGTGTTATATAAGCTACTCAGGAATTTCTTTCTTGGAAAAAAATTAAGAGTGAGCAAAGCAAAGTGATCTAGAAACAGGACCAAAGCATTAGCTGTTCTCAGAGGTCACTCTGTTTACACCATTCCTGGGGCAAGCATTCCGGCCATTGGTGCTAGTAAGTTTCTTCTGAGCTACACTGAGCTGCCAGCCTTCAATGTGCATCCAGGCACTTCTCAGGGTCCTCTCAGAAGAATACGTGGCTGAGAGACGGCCCTTGGTCTGCCTGGACTGGGCCATGAGCACAAAGCCGAGTGAGACGGCTGCCAATCTGCAAGTCTTGTAGACACGGAGTGCGTTGACTCTTCTTGTCACAGGCTCAACTGTCTGTGTGCGTCTTTGACATTTGAATGGGCAGCATCATGGAGTGCTTGAATAGGAAGGAGGTTTAAAAGTCTTTAATCCAATGACTTTATTTTACAAATAAAGGCTCAGGCCAAGAGAGAAAGAAAGGAAAAAAAAATCAGGAACCATAGGAATTTAGGAGGACTCTGGAAGCTGACAAAAGCTTTAAGTCTGTCTGTGTTAGTCAGCATCATGCATTAGTCTCAAACATTTAGCTGTAGCTTCCTGGACTAAATCACTTCAAACTCACAGGGAAAATATATGCATTACATAAGAAGAAGACACCTGAATACGCACCAAACTGATGTCAATTCAGTGCAAAAAAACAGTACAAAAACTCCAATATGACGTTTTTGTGGGTTTTTTTTGTGGAACCAGGACTTGAACTCAGGACCTTGGGATTGCCAGGCAACCACTTATTCCACTGAACTATTTGCCCAGTCCCTCCAGAATGATTTTTGAAAGTGAATGTTTTAACTTAAAAGGAATATTATTAAATAGATTATACTTCATCACATTTCACCTTAGAAAACATATGTTATTCTGTTAAAGAACAGAATTTGAGAAAGCAAATATACAGAGACTGGCCTTGTATGTTTAGAAAAAAGTGAATCTTTCATTGGTGGAATTAGGTCTTAAGTGTTTCAGAGTGAGACTTACGGCTGCCTATGGTTAAAGCAACACTTCTTATGTCATATAAACAATAATTTCCTAATTTCAGGACTAACCTGTTCTGCATGCAGCTTTCTTGAACTAGAAAACATGAGAGATCAATATGTTTTAATTGATATATAATTGAGTTACTACAACTAACTTTCTGGGTGCTTTCTGCTTTCTCTTGAATATTTCTGAGTGACTGGTGAACTCAAAACTAGAACTGCAAGGGAGGTCGTAAGAAATGAAAGAGGATGCGGCAGGATTTGTGACCTGAATTTGCCACCAGATTAGCACATTTGCTACAGGATTCAGAGCTGAAGTCCTAGCAATTAACAGCACCACAGAAAGGTAGCCGTGCAGTGTGGTGATGCCAATGTTGAGAGGTCACAAAAAATCCCATTTCCTGGAGGCCACTTGAAAACCACAGCAATTAACTGTACTTCACTGGCTATTTACAGCATATCTGGGTTTTCTTTACGAGGGTTTTCTTAGATGGTGATAATGGCGACACAAAACATGCTTCACAGTAACGTGATCGCAAATCCAGTGAAATGTATGAGTTCTAAGCACCAGCTGTGTAGAGTTTTGCTGCTGGTCACAATATACCACTCCTTGATTCCCTAATGATCTAGCGTTCTTAGCTGCTAACTTCATGGCTCTGGCAAACTTTATAACATGAAAGGAAAACTCTGCGTTAAAACATCTGTAACACACGAGTGAAAGAATCTGGGATGGCGCACAAACTAGATCTACTCCTAAACCTGTTCCCATCTTTTATGAAACCTTCTCCATAGACTCAGTCTCTTAACCTTTTGGTGGAGTGAAAGGTGTATTTGTAGAGACTGCTGGGAAGGTAGCATGCGATTCTCACCAATGAAAAGAAACTGACCTTTGGATTTAAGTAAGCTGAGTCGAGATTCCTGCTCTGTTACTTACCAGATTTTATTTACTTATATTTAGTCATGGGAAAGCAACATTTTTGTAAGCCTCTTTCTATTGCATCTGCTACAAGGAAATTTGATGAATTCACTAAAAAACAAAAATGATGGCATATTCTGACACTCAAATGAACCAAATCTTGCCATATTTGGCCCTTTTACTCTTTGAAATTTCTTTTGAAATTTCTTCTAGTTCATCCTATGGAACTGCCCTATGACTAACAATTACAGAATATATTTTATATATCCAGTGATACGTTGTTCACATACTCTAGCAATAGTTGCATGGATCTAATTAAGCTATTTATTTAGTTAAGATATGACAGACAAATAGCTTGAAAATTACATCAAAGGTTAAGCTTCAGAATACAAAATTCTGGTTGAGAGTTCTAAAGTCAGCTATTGGGGGGAGGAAATCCATCAGTAGTATGATATTCTTCTATAACAATCCCTAATGAAATGAATACTCAGAACTTGTACTTTCAGAGAGAATTATAAAATAATTATTTACTCTGAGGTCTACTAAGATTATAATTGCAAAGTAGTTTGATGATACTCTATTAAAAAGGGGTTAACTTGTATCTACTCTCAAGTATGATGTATGTATTTAAAAAAATAGCCTACACCATGCTCATATTGTTTGTGAAGACAGATGAAAATAGTACCAGCACCCTGGTAGACACCTGTGTTCTGTGACCCTGTTAGGACTGCAGTTCACAGTCCTGGGCACAGAGAGCCACTGCGGTACAGGAGCACAGAGCCCTTGCCTCAGGAGTGAGGTATAAGTGATCAGGCAGTGAAGAGACCAAGGGAGGAGACTTACTGAATAACCGCAAATTTTCGTTCACAATGGCTTGAAGGGGTGAGCAGACTATAGGATCTCTGCAATTCTTGAGTAGCTACTGTGTTGTCAAAAGAAAAGAGGAAAGGAAGGAAGAAGGAGACGAGGAAGGTGGGAGGAGGAAGAGAAGGAGGGAGCGAGCAAAGGGCAAAGGAAAGGAATGAAGGAGAAAAAGAAAGAGGAAAAGAAATGACAGGATGTGATGGATTGCATAGATGATTTCCAAATTCAGATTTCTTAGTTTAAAACCCAGGTTTCTTTTCCTCTGATTTTCCTTATTTTGGTGACATGGAAATGTTTTCAAAGTTTTGATTTCAAGAGTCCCTCCCTGTTGGAAGAATTAAGCTGGTAAAAAACAATGCATTCATCATAACGTTAAAATTAAAAACAAGTTGAAATGTGCAATACGGCTGCTGGAAAACCTTGCACTTTTGGTGCTGTTTAAAGGAAATGTAATGAACCTATCAGGAACAACTCACTGGGAATAGCTGAAAAGAGATGCAGGCTGCACACAGCCACTTCTCAAAGGCCATCCTTTGCGGGAAAGAGCTCCTGTCTCTGCTAGGTCTTCCACACGCTCCCCTCTTTCTTGCGTCTTCGGTTTCCTGTTTCCCGCACCCTTACTCTGTATTCTGTGCACAGTACGCATGCACTGGATGCGTACTGTGAAGCATTTGCACTGTCACTCTAGGGTCAGTGCCTGTGGGAGTCACCGTTCTTCTCACCCGGCACTTTTACCTCGGATGGTCCCCGAGTCCCTCAAGAACAGCTGTGCGAGCCCTCAGCCCCTGGGGTGCCATGCTCTGGTCTGAGGCTCTTGGAGCTTTGGTGCTTTCTCTCCTTTTGGCCCGAGTTTCCCACGGGGATACATTGTGACCACAGGGCCATTTGAGCCACAAACCCAGAATGTGGCCAACGTGTCTAAAACTACATTAGTGGAAGCCAAACAGCTCTTGGACAGACAGAGCATATCAGACTTTGGAAACGTTTCTGAAGCGACACCAAACTTTTGAAACAAACATCCTCTATCTTTAGGAGCACAAAAATTTAAGCACCCCAGATGAAGTGTTTAATCTAAATCAGCAAAAAAAGAAAAATAAAGACAACTGGGAAACACAGGTTATTTCAATCTGTTTCAGAGTCTGACTTACTTAATATCAGATAATATGTTAAATTGCAAATACATACAAAGTTAGAAATAATTTACAGATAACCACATTTTTGCCACGTCCAGGGTCACATTAACTTGTAAATAAGATGCAAGTCAGAACTTTACATCTTATGAATAAATTAACAAATGCAATTATCTAATTCAAATAAACTTGTCATAATCAACTGGAATTAATAATAATCAGACGGAAATATTAAAGAAGAAATATAAGATATTGACTCAGAGAACTAATTCCTCTAAATGCATTTTATCTCTATAAAGATGTTGGGTTAAATGTAACATATATATATATATATATATATATATATATATATATATATAATTTTCTTTCATAATACAAGTGTTTCTTTGTAAAAAAAAAAAAAAGCATAACAATTTGCCATGGTACTGATAAACCATTGTTCTTTTAGCCTCAAATTAGAAATATGTCAGGCTTGGGTCGATATTATATCACTCTTTTCATTGAATATAAATAGAAAAGCTTGTAAACTAAACTATACTTGGGGATGCTATAATTGTTAATACTCAGTAATTTTTAATGCATTTAGTATAGGGTCTACAAAGCCTCACTACACAGATAGGACTCGTAATGATCCTCCTGTTTTCAGCCTCCCAAGCACTGGGCTGTGCCACCACACCCAGTCTCAGTGGATATCTTAGTAATACTTACTAAGTAAGATGAGAAATGTCTTAATGTTCTAACACTGACATAATTCAATTAAATGTTGAATGTTACAGTCCAACATTGGGCCTCAGAAAAGACTCATACATTTCTGTAATATTTTACATTTTCTGAGTCCTCCTTTGTAAATTCTCCAGGTAATTAATTCTGTGATCTTCTCTTCAAAGGTTCTGACTTGTTTGGTCCCTATATAGAAATTCACTGCATAAATTATTTCTTCTTTAGGCACTGTGATTCTTAAACGGAATCTCTGGTAGTCTTTCTCCTCTAGGAGAACACCGTTTTCTGAATTTTCATGTTAAAAGTCTAAGGAAGCCATAATCAAAACACCCATATTTTTAACCCTCATTTTCCTCTTTCCTTATGCAGTTCTTTAATGAAAATCTCAAATTTATTCCCATGTCCTCTGTGGTAATATTCATTGCAAACACCATTACGGATGTGAGTTCCCTCCTTTAATTAAGAACTGAAAAGCTTCATTTCCTAAAACAAAAGCATGTGGCAGATTTTATTGATCTGGGCTGTGTCGCCAGCTGAACACATTAGTGGAGGTTATTGATCACTGTTGCGGTAATGAGCTTGGGTTCCTTGTCAGGTGTAGTCTGCATTCCTGGGGTGTGTTTGCTTGAAGCTTGCTAATCCAGAAGTATATATGCACTATGATATAGTACACTATGTTTTTAAAACTTTATTGCCAATGAATCATTCCTTAAAACTATAACAGCAGTCATTTAAAAGGTCATTTTGCAGTCATTATATTTTAAAAAGTTCCTTCTGAATGCTAATGATGTGCTTATGAATAGACAGTGAAGCCAAAACAAGGGCAGCATTACAGAAATGTAATCACACATGGCTCATAGCACTTTTAATACGTTTTCCAGGAATCACCACAATTATCTGGTGATGACCAGCCTGGGCCACTCGACCAGTTCAGCTTTGCCAATAGTCATGATTCTCATCTGGTGATTGGGAAAAGGTTTATGAAAACAGCTGTGAGGACTCCTGATGGATATGAAACTGGTACAACAAGCAATAAAGCTCCAAATGTATCTATTATTTTTCTTGAGAAAAATGGAAACAACTTCTTTATGAGGAGAAATGCAATATAGATAACATTACTGAAATATATCCTGGGACATGCGAGATAGTGCAGCAGATTAAGCACTTGCTTAGGCAAGCACAGGATCCAGGGTTCAATTCCCAGTACCACATGCTACACTGACCCTGCCACCGGCTGCACTGAACCAGTCACCAAGACTGGTTGTGGTGGCACATGTCTATAATCGCAGCACTGGGGAGGCTGAAAATAGGAGGATCACTATGAGTCAGAGCTGCATAGTGAGACTCTGTGCAAAATACATTAAAAGAAACAAGAAATAAGATAAGATGAAATGAAACAAAAGGAAACAAAACAAAAAACTTTCTACAGCACTATTTCTGAAGTAATCCATTCCCCACTAACTCCATAGTGGCAATGGTTATAACTCATTCCAGTGGAACATCCATAGTTGGGAAGGATAGAAGCAGAAAAGGGAATTTACCTCTTGGATAGGGCAATATGAAAGTGACATTTGACTGTCTAAGTTTTTTACAGAGCCATATGTGTTCAATTAAAAGATTCTTCATAATCAATAAAGAAAAACAAGAATACAATGGGAAAAGTGTTCACATCTTAAAATCTTAAATATGCTATTTTCACTACAGATAAATTTAATGTAAGCCTGTGGATAAAAATGCTATGCACCAAATGGAAGGATGTGCTCCTTGTGGAAATAATATGCATCAGTTCGAGGAGGAGTAATATATTTGACAGGAATGTGACAGGAGATGTTGTGTGAAGCTTAAGTCTTTAGTGTCTATATTATTATTTGAGGAAAATTTATTGATTTATTTTCACACTTAAATGTATGGTAGTATGCTCAGTCGCTAGGTGCCAAGGCCCTCCAAATCTTCTATTGGACAGCAGAATACTGTGTTTTTCCTGTGCTATTTCTGCATCACCTGATTGCAGGGAAAAGTTTATTTCCTAGCTTGCAAACTAATCCATTCCCCAGTTCCTCTCAACCCTCCAAAGTGCTAGGACTCATGTTGCTTTCCTGTGTGGGACACCCCATGGCAAGGGATTTCCTAATGGGACAAAATATAAGCTTAATGGCAATGCAAATACAGTGGACAAAGAGATATGCTATTCCTATTCCCATGAGGGCAGAGATAATTGCTATGTAAAGGTGATATGTAATCGGCTCTAAGTTCTGGACTTACAAAATTTCTGTACCAAATTTTTATTTAGAACTCTAAAAAAGAAAATGTCTTTTTTTGAAATTCATTTTAGTGGGAAAAAAGATAAAATAGCAATGAAATAGTTTCAAAATAGGTTAGTAAGACAATTACAATAATTAATACATTGCACAGTTGTCTTCATTGTAGTTACTCAGAGGACAAGATGCAGATATGATATCTTGTCTAAACAACATTAGTACAAACCTTTCTTTTCAATGAACTAAGAGAAAGTAGCTGTATATCTATCCTAACCATCTTGTACACACACACACACACACACACACACACACACACATATATATATTACAACCAACTGGTCCTTTATATCACCTTTTTTTTGTTTTACATGGTTCCAGGGTAAATCCTAAAGGGATTTGACTGACCTTATCAGATAGCTAAAGATACGTTTTAGTTACATAGGTTTTACTTTAACTTGGTCTTAACCATCCAGTAGAACAGTATAACCATGACATATAAAAAGAAAGCTATATTAATATGCTGAGCTATAAAAGACTCTAGTCAACAACTTCAGACAATTGCCACTTGTGCAGATAACTTACTACTATTGGACTATATTGACTTATTTTGCTGAATTCAGGTACCTACAATCTTTGGTCTGGCATCAAGTATGAAAGGGCCCTTTAAAGACATCTCCAAATACGGCTTCTCTAACAGCAATGGAGCATCTATCCCTGACAAAACAAAACAAAGAAAAGGTCTCTTGAAACTTTGCTTGCTTAGTATCCTTGCTTACTATTTTGTAGTGATTAGCTTCTCACTTTAACTAACAGCCTTCATTCAGAATACTCTTTTCCCGAAAGATTATGTTCATACCAATAGGGAGAATAACAAGTGATCCGATTCATGTCAAAACAACTGTCCTTCAAAGCAAAGAAAATGTGACAGGCTGTGTATTCTCCTTTATTTCTAATAACAAGTCTTTGGAGATGACCAAAGTACTGACAAAAAACCCTAAAGCTAAAAGTAATTGAAGTAGTTACTACTTCACTACATGCCTGACTCCCTTTTACAAAAAGTGAAGGCAAAATTATGGTAAATCTTGCCATTGTACCATCATGGCCTTAACTTTACCTCCTAATTAAGTTTGCTGGTACATTTTAGGTACACATAATGATCATAGTCATCAGAAGGATTTGCACTGTGAATGCCATAATTTGATTTCTCTTTTATTCCACGCCCCTCTCCTCCCTTCAGCTCATCTCTCCCCCTCTATTTACAAAGCTTTGTTCTTCTTATCCTATTTTAGTTGTCCTTTCTGCTTCTCCCTCCTTCCCCATTGCCACCCTTGTTGCTCTTTCCTTTGGAACCAGTTGTTCCTATTTCACAACATGTAGTGTGCACGTTGGTCTCTGTTCGTTCTTTAAGTCTTTCATACCAGGGAGAAAGTATATGTTCATCTCAGATGCCCATTTTTGGATTAGATCTTTAAATTTGTGAGATTTGACTATTTTCAATTTTTTTTTTTGGTGTTGGCTCAGTCCACCCAGCAGTTGGGGCTGGCATTGTGTGCCTGGAATTAAACCTCAGTCCCTACACACTTGCCAAAGCTT
>PVKA01038317.1:0-20352 GCA_004027165.1 Ctenomys sociabilis | reverse complement strand
CCTTCTCCTTCTTCTTCTTCTTCTTCTTCTTCTTCTTCTTCTTCTTCTTCTTCTTCTTCTTCTTCTTCTTCTTCTTCTTCTTCTTCTTCTTCTTCTTCTTCTTCTTCTTCTTCTTCTTCTTCTTTCTTCTTCTTCTTTGGAGAACCAAGGCCTGAACTCAGACCTTTGCACTTCCCAGGGAAGCGCTTATTCTACTAAGTGATCTCGCCGGCCCTGTCTTACATCTTTATGCTGTTTATTAAGTAATAAAATATAAGAGAAAGTTATATGAGTGAAGACATGCATACTAGCCTTGATGAGAGAATTGAAAACATAGTAATGCACATTTGGACATAGAGGAATAATTGTCATGTTTTATTTTTCATACTCGATTGAATATTGTTCCATCACTTAAAATGAAGTCACACAAAAGTATGCCGAAACATTGACTTTTTTTGTCTTGAAACTATCTCATTGCTATTTGTTCTTCAATAAAATAAAAATAAACAGATTAATAAATAAAAAAGTATGCCGAAAGTTTAAAGTACATTTATGGAGCCAGGGAGATGACTCAGTGGAATATGTGCTTTCTTGGCAAGTGCAAGGGCCTGAGTTCAATCCCCAGTTCTGCCAAAAATAAATAAATAAATAAAGCACAGTTATGATATGTGAAATAAAAGAAAGATTAGTATGTCCTACAGTTTATATCTAGGTAAAAACAAATATTCACACTAAAAGGGCCAAGTGGAAACATAAGAAAAGGCCAACAAAAATGCACTAAAGATGCTGCCATTAAGATGGAAGTATGGATCACATATATTGTCCACATATTCTGAATTATGTGTGTGTGTGTGTGTGTGTTTGTATCATTCCAATGTTATTTAATTGTAAAAGATATTGTGGACCTGTCTTTGAATGCTTTTCCTTATTTTAAGTTATATTTCTTACTTTATAACTTTCATGTTTCACTCCTAGGATTTTGGAACAATACATCCCAGATGTGAGGGAAGTCTGGCTGCAACATTTGTCACCCCATTGATTGCTGGGCTTGATTTCGGTGATCTGACTGACTAGGCAGGTGTCCCCTTCCTACCCCAACATTCATGCACATCACTTCCCAAGCTGCATGCTTGGTTTAAGAGGACAACCACCCTGCTATAGGGTCAAGTGTATAAGAGGAGCTGTGCACCCCTTCTAGAACCTGCAAACAAGATCTCAAGAAAGCTTTCAAGAAAAGCACATCTGAAATTTATATTCTGGATTACTAAATGAAGTGTTTAACAACAGAATCTTGGTTGTGCTTCAAAATATTCTATTTGCTTTTCATTTTTACAATAATAAAGCATATTTTCATTTTATTCTTAGTTGACACAGACGTATGGAGTATAATGTAATGTTTTGATATACATATAGTATAATAATTACATCAGCATAATCGACCTGTTTGCCTTAAAGCTGTATTTTTATAGTAAAATACTCAAAATACTTTCTTCTAATTATTTTACAGCATACAACACATTACTGTTAAATATAGACACTTTATCGTGCACTAGCAAATAATGAACTGGTGAATTTTATCAACTTTCAAAAGTAATAGCTATTCTTCAAGTAAATTTTGTTCATAAAACACAAACTCCATTTCACCCAGCTACTGCCTTTCTAGATATCTTCTTAAAAGAGCTACAGATATCATACCACACTGATGTGTGTCTACCCATGTTTGTAACACCACAATTCATAAGATCTAAATCTTGGAAATAGGCCGTATATCCTTCAATAGATGAATGAATAAGGATGTACTATTTGAACACAATGGAGTACTAGTATGCTATAAAGAAGGATAAACTTGAGTTATTTTGTGGAAAAAGGACCATAATGTTAGGTGAAGTGACTTAGAAGCACAAGCTTAAATATTGCATGGTTTGTAGGTACAAAATAAAAAATAAATAATACTAAAATAGAAAGAAAAATACATTGTAATCTAGCCCATACAGTGTATCTAAAAGTATACCTTGACTTGCTACAATTATCTTATGTGGTTTTTGTTCTTTGGCCTATTAATCCTGTATTTAGTCTGTACAGTTATAATTAAGGTCTTATAAAAGAATCTGATGATCAAAAAATAAAAGGTAGCATAAAGAAAGGGAAAGAACTATAACTGAAAATTGTTATGTACTAAATTACTTACAGTGAATGAAATCATCATGTACTGCAATTATGTGCTAATAAAAGTTTTAAAATAAAAATTTATTGCTTATTAATGAAAAATTCATTGGCTCAAATAGTAGTAGTTTATACAGAAAGAGGGTTTTCTGGGCAACTTCAGTAATCTTAAAAGAACACAATGATTATGAAGAAAAGAAAGAAAAATTGTACCTGGAGATTAAGAAATACACCTATGAAATAAAAGAGGAAAGACGTTCACAGTTGTAAATTATTCATGATTGACCAAGTTTTGCCCACCACCAAAATAATAAAAGTAGATAGCAATAAAAGTAGAGATATCATTATATATCTTGTAGATACTTAGCATCAACTTTATGATATTAAACTCAATAGCAAACATTTAATTGATAGATTTCCCTTCAAAATTGAAAAACTGACATAAAATGAAACATAAAAATTAAGTTATTTAAAATTTTTATTAACATTGATCCTATAATTTGCAAACTCCCAGAAGAAAACTTTTGGCTTACAAGATTTTACTGCTAAATTCTATTCAGTGTTTCAAAACTAGATAAATTAACAGCAAACTTGCCCTAACAAATTCAGGACAGAGAGAAGACTTTTTTTGTATTTTATTTCACAAAGCCAGTGTTACCATGATAATCAAACTTCACAGGGAAATTACAAAAAGAACACTAATATTAGCTACATAAGCACAAAACCTTCAATACAATATCATTAGATTTTATTAAGAAATGTATACAAATAGTAACAAAAATGAAACAGATTTTCCAAGAATAAGAAGGTGGTACAATATTCAAAAACCAATGCTATTCAGCCTATGGAGAGGTTAAAGGAGTAAAATCATGTTCAATAAATTCATAGAAACACTTAAAAATTTAATATGCATTTAATATTGAAAAAAATCCCTGAGCAAACTGGGAATAAAAGATAGTCCTTAAGCTGAAAGGATATTTATTTTTAAAATCATTAATTTTATGATATTTACTCGAAATATTTTTCCTAAGGTATTTTCCCTTAAGATCAGAAATGGAGAAGGATAGCTCATCTCACTACTTCTATTACATGTTGTACTAGAGGTTCTAGGCTTCATTATGATGCATGCTAGTGGAATGGGAGGAATACAGATATTCTTATTAGTATGTGTTTGCAGTACATAATGATTACATTTATCTTGGAGAGTTGGTCCATTTACTTAACATCTTACTTTTTATTCTTTATTTTATTTTATTTTTGCAATACCAGAGATTGAACTCGGGACCTTGCCCTTGCCGGGCAAATGCTTATTCTACTGAGTAACCCCCAGGACTCTAAAAGCTCTATTTTTATCATTTATTCTCTATTGTTTTTTTGTCCCCATATCTTGAACCCCTACGCATTTAAAAAGGCCCCCATTTCCTATTTATTTTCTGTTTTACTCTTTACATGAAAGAGAAACCATATGATATTTAAACTTGCATGTGTAATTTTTATTTTTATTTTTATTTATTTATTTTTTATTTTTTTATTTTTTTTCTGGAACCGGGGATTGAACTCATGTCCTTGTACTTGCCAGGCAAGCACTTATTCTACTGAGCCATCTCCCCAGTCCCCGCATGTGTAATTTTTATGTAAAATGAGGGTGTCAAATTATATCCAACCAGTTATGAATGCTTCGAGTTTATATTTTTCATGGCAGCACAGTCAGTCATTTTGTGTCAATACCATATTGTTTATACTAATTCATCTATTGATGGGAATGTAGGTTACATTCAAGATTTTTCTAGTATAAATTGTGCTGTTATAACAGTTTATAAACACTAGTATATATGTATCCCTGACATATGATCACTTTAGCTCTTTTTCAAAGATACCTAGAAGGGTAAGAATTGAGTCAGTGGAATTTCTATTTTTAGTTTTTGAGGAATTCATAGAATGATTTCCATAACAGTTGTGCAAGTTTATATTCCCACCAAAGATGTAGAAGAATTACTTTTCTCCACATCTTTACCAGCACTTCTTATCATGTTGATAATCACTGTTTCTGGTGTAAGTTGGTATCTCAATGCTGTTTTTAATTTCCATTTCTCTAATGGCCAATGTTATTGAACTTTTAAATGTATTTGCTAGACACTTGTGCTTCTTTTGAAAAGTGTCTATTAATTTAAGTTCACCATTTTTGGTGTAGGTCTTTTATTTTGAGGTGGTCCAATGTTTTGTGTTCTTTGTATATTCTACATGTCAGTTCTGTTACTTCCACAGAACAGCTGGAAAAGCACTTTTTCCTATTTTGTAAGTTGTCTCTGTACTCAGTTGCTTGCTTACTTTGTTGTGCAGAAGATTTTGACTTACTATGATCCGTTTTATTATTTCTCAGTATTAATTCTTGTGTCATAGTGGTTCTGTTCAGAAGGCCCTTGCCTACTCCTATGTGTTGAAGAGTTTTAGCAAATTTATCTTCCAGCCAGTTAAGTTTTTCTGTTTTAACATTTGAATCTTTAATACATTTTAATTTTATATGGTACATGGTGATATATGGTATCTGCACTCACTCCTCTGCATGTAGAGATACAGTTTTTCCCAGCATTCCTTCATAAAGAGGCTATCTTTTCTCCCATGTTTGTTTTTGGCCTTTTTATCAAAGAACAAATAGCTGAATGTGCCTATGATTATTGTACTTCCTCTATTCTGTTCCACAGATCTGCATTCCTGTTTTTGTGCAAGTACCATGCTATAATAATCATAGTAGCTTTGTAGAACTTTTTCTTTTTCTTCGGTACTGGGGTTTGAACTCAGGACCTTGCATTTGCCAACCAAGCATTTATTCTACCAAGTTGTCTCCCCAGCCCTGTTGCACAGCTTCAAATCTGGGATTTTATTTTATTTTAAAGAGAACAAAGAAAACAAAACAAAAAAAGAAAAATACAGAATTTTAAAAACAAGGTAATAGGAGATTAATGATAGTTAATATATTGCACATTATTATCTTCAAAGTAGTTTCTCAGATTACAAGATATATTCATAAATAACTGATCAAACAATATAAACCCAAAGTGTTCAAATGGGGGATTCTGATGCTTCTTCTTTGCTTTTGTTATCCAGGATTTTTTTTTAAAGAATACTAATTTTAAAGAATGAAATAAAGCAGTCTTTATTTACAAATGACATGATTATTCATCTAGATAATCCTCAATTGTTGAAAATTAGCTACTAGAAATAATAAGTGAAATTATGCAGGGTATAGTATTCATGAGCAATAAATGAAAATCAGTTGCAATTCCACATGCTAGCAATAATAAACAGCTAGAATTTTAAATTTTAAATACCTACAAAAATGACATCAAAAAAACTAAATATTTCAGAAAAATACATATAAGGACTTTGGTAAAAATATGAAAATTTACTAAGAGAAATTAAACAAGGTTAGTTACATGGAGAAATATGGTATGGTCATGGATTAGAAAACTCCATGTTAAAATGTACTTTACCCCCCAAATTTCCATCCTGATCAAAATTAAAAGTTGTTAATATAATATACACTAAAAGAAAAGCCTCAGAATAATAATGTTTTATAAGGGACAATGTTAAAGAAATTATACCACCTGATTTTAAGACATTACTAAATGACCATAATCAAAAACATGTATCAACATAAGAATATATAAATATGTCAATAGAAATAAATAGAACCATGTTCTAAAAAATCCAAGTCTAAATGCCCAGCTGTGACTTAAGAATATATGAATAATATAATAATGATAATATTTAAAATATTGCTAGCTCTACTTATTCCCATTTTACTTTTCAGTTTTAGGTACATAGTATGTGTTCATCAAACATTGGTTGAATAAATGAACATTTTAAACAGGGACACATTGGCAGTTCTTTCATTCATTATCTGGTAAATGATATCCTGTTATTTGAATGTATTTCCTTTGTACAAAAACTATATCATTTGCATAAAAGTAGATTATGTACATATGTCTCAGAAAGCTCAAGTTACCAAAATATTTAAAAGTGTTGGTGATATATTTCTTATTGGCCTTGCAAAGATGTAAAAGACCAAAATGGAATATATCATGGTGAGTTAAACCCAGGTATTCAAGAAGGAAGAGGATAAAATTAGATTTGTCTCCTCCTCTCCTGAGATACTCTATTATTTACTCTCTGCCAGGTGCAAAATAAGTATTATATTCGGCCTGACTCAATGTAGTCTCTGTATGCAAATTTCCCATAAAAAAATATATATATTAGATGGATTTTACTGTGAAAATGACTGTTCTTCAAATCCTACTTAATTAATCTAATTTTACAACATCATGCATCTTATAAGGTGTCCAAAAGGACTTTGCCCAAAAGGACTAAAGTTTTGCTGTTGAGAATCAACAAATGTAATATAAAATTAAGTAAAGACAGCAATAGATTACACTTCGGCTTTTCAAAATTATTCATCAAAGTTGGTAAAACACAAAAGCAGTCACCACTGAGACCTGCCTATCACCATTTTCTCTTTCCACACCCACAACTGCAGCTTGGCCCAGATTCTGGGCCTTTCTCACCCTCAGAGTTCCTTTCATTGCCTTAAGGGATTACCTGTGGGATTGCTCCATTAAAATGCAAATAAGCTATGCAGAAGGAGTGTCACATTAACATGCTCACTGCAATTATCTGCTGCTATCATCCTATCAGGATTAATTTATCAGTTGTCCAGCAGAAATAAGGCCCTAAGGGTGTATCTAATATAGGAAAGATACAATGTAATGTGCATGGGACTGAGTTCAGGTTTTCATATTTAGGTAGCACACCATGATTGGGAATTTTGAAAAGCAACAGAACAGCATTTCTTTCCTCAACCAGTAAACTCTGAGGAGAACCTTTAATATAATAGCCACTGTGGTATTCACTGTAGACAAAAATAAATTAATTATCAGGGATGGTAGTGCATGCCTATAAAACCTGCTGCTGGGAGACTGAGACAGGAGGATTTAAAGTTCAAATCCAGCCTGGATAAAACTGAAACAGATCCTCTCTCAAAATAGAAGATATAATGGACTGGGACTCTGGCTCAGAGAAGGAGTGCTTGCCTAAGACGCATGAGTCTCTGGTTTCAATCTCCAGTTCACAAAAGAAGGATAATTTTTAACTTCTCAGAGATATGCGGAGGCATTAGGTCCCTGAAAAAAGAAGGAATGGGTGCAGGATCCTGAGCCTCAAATTCCCTATCTGTAAAATGAAATAACTTCTAGTACTTTTCTCACAGAATTTATAAGGTGTGAATATGATAATATGTGTAAAGTACTTCATATATTCCCAAGCATAAAACAGGACCTTACAAACAAGTTTCTTCCACTATTATTACCTACTATCACTGGATGTTAACTAAGAAAAAATAACTGAGGTTGGGTGATGATGTTGAAATAGATCCAAAGCACATAAAATAATTCCAAGAAGGATTTTCATCAGAGATATAACATTTAAGATATGATCATAAAAGTAATTACTATATATTGAACATTTCCTATGTGTCAGACATAGTGTGATGCACTTTTCACTCATTGCTTCATTCAGTACTCACAAAGCTTTCTCAAGGAAAGGCATTTACTATTCACAATTTATATATGAGCAAATCAGGGTTGAGAGGAAGTGAAAAAATTACAGTCATACAACAAATAAATACATGAGATCTGACATTGCTTTGTAGAATGGATGATTGAAAGGCAACAGTGCAAGTTGTAGGATGGATTTGTCAGTAATAGGAATAATAGAAATAAATGCAGGCTATTGGGAATATGATGATATTGTTCACATAACCCTGAATAATTCCTCCATCACTGAATTTGAGTCTAATCTTGAGTTAGGCAAGTGGGATGATATAAAAAGCTCCAAATGACTCAGTTGTACAACATCAAGCTATCATTGCTGCTGGAAGTATTCTGATTCAAAGCTGTACCTCCTCATTCTTTATTTAAACTTAAGTTCCATTTTTGATGTTAGATCCATGACTGACTCTTTCTAGTTTCCTTGCCTAACATTACAATTCTCTAATACATAGAAAAATGCCTTCACATCAATTCTTCCAGACAATGAAAATCTGACTCATAGTATTGGTTCCACAATCTCCTGAAAGAACTAGAAAAGAGATTCACTTACTATGAGAGTGTGGGCATACCAGTATCTGGTTTCCTTTATACATGTTTAACCTGTCTATTGGGGCTTCACTTCTCTAAATAAAATAACACATTTCTAAGACTCCTGCTCCACTACATCATTGCTAGACCTTTGTTCTGCTCAGCCTACTGCTTTTCTGTCTCCTTGGCTTCCAGATTTGGGACACTCAGTGTGGGCTCCTCTAGTCCTGGTCATGTTCCAATTATAATAGGCACATATAGTTGCTTTTACTCAATGTTACCACTAAACTTTTTCTTAGTGACTATTTGTATACACTAAATAATTGCTGTTCAATCGTCCTCTTCACTCATTGAGGCTACAGCATTAGATAAATATTAATTAACAGTAATATAGCACAGGAGGTTAAGTATGTCATTAAATTACAGAAATGTCAATGTTCCTGTCTTAATTTAAGGAATTTTAAACTAGGCTTAGCTTTCATACATTCCTTCATAATAATCTATAAAAATGAAAATGTACCATTATTTCATAAGGGCAAATTATTGGTATGATGGGATTCAGATACATATCACAGACACAATGCTACAATTAATGCAGTTATAGCAATGTTTGTCTTTACTACTGGACTGTGAGTCAGCATTGGGCTACTGCATTTTTATCCTACTACATCCTCAAATATGTAACTCAATGTCATGCCCTTAACTCAATAAACAGCTATTTAACAAATATATAAGGGAATTTCTGGAATATATTTCAGTAAGAATTAGTTTTTGAATCTTAGACCAAACTCTTCATAGGACAGTGCTGCTTCTATTTAGGTAAACAACACAGGATTACAACTTTTAGTATTTTCAACCTCTTAAATGCAAACTAACCCCTTAACTTCTTTCAGCTGCTACCCATATGCATGGCATTGTTAAGCAAGTGAGTATGTTCTTGGAGTGTTCAGCCTCACTTCAAGAGCAATAAATCACATGCTTCATAGAAGGCAAGGATAGAATTTTATTATTATCAAAGTCTTAAATATGGAAATTCTCAACGAAGCATATTTGAATATTTCTTTTTTTTTTTTGGTGGAACCAGGGATTGAACTCAGTCCTTTGCACTTGCCAGGGAAGCACTTATTCCAGTGAGCCATCTTCCTGTCCCTAGTATATTTGAATATTAACCACTAAATAAGGGGATACAAATGAAGGACCATTCTGTATTTGTTTATACACAATAGTTAGGATAAATATGCAGCTACTTTTGCATAATTCTATGAGAAGAAAGATTTGCACTAATAGTGTTTGGACATGATATCCTCTCTGCTTCTTGAACTATGGATAGCCACTAGGAAGATAACGATGTAAAAAGTGTTAATTATTGAAACTGTCCTATAAATCAGCTTTGAAAAAAAAAAGATAGGTATATGGCTACATTCTCTTAATTCAATGAATAGAGGCATCTGCTCTAATAGTGTTTGTCAATAGAATATCATGTCTGCACTTTGTACAACAAATGAAAAAGAAAAAAACAATATGCAATGTATTAATTATTGAATGTGTTCTAATAATTTGATTTGAAAATGTCTCATTGCTATTTGCTCTTCAAAAAAGTATGGAAAATTAAAAAAAAACTTAAGAATAAAACATGCAGTGTTGTCAAATTCTATTTACGTTTCTTTTGAAATTCATTTCTCAGTAATTTCACTTTGCTGACCTGAGTTTCTGAATGTTTTTTTAAAAATTATTTAATGTATTTTTTACAAAAACATCACAAATAAGCTTTTGTCAATGAAATTTTAATTTATGTGGATGGAAAAAACAAAAGGTACAGTGTATTTTCTTGAAAAAAATAAAATGTGTGCATTTTGTAATTTAAAGCTGTTAAATTTAAGAAGAACGTTTATGAAGTGCTTTGCAAGAAAAGCTACTTACAGGAGATTTTACTTTTAAACTATTAAGTGCACTTTTCATAGCGAAATTTGAGAATTGTATATATACTTTAGAAAATTTGTTATAATCCTGAAGTACTATCATCATGTAATAGGCATTTCATCTTTCAAATTCTTTAATCTTTCTCTACATGTATTAACATTCTGACCTAGCTTTTTACAAACACTTTTAAGTCCTTAAAATATTTGCACAATAAAAAATCCCTAATTTCTTAAGGTGACCCTATGTCAGTGATTAAGTCACTGATATATTTGCATTTTCAGTAGTTCATAGGAAAATGTATATAATACAGTACTCTTAGATAGGGGAGTCCAATTTTTTTTTTGGTTTTGAGGATTAATAATCCAACAGCTGTTCTCAGCAGATTCCATGTTAAACCAGAAGGGGATTTACTGATTCCATTATAACTAAAAGGAAAATAACAAACACACACACACACACACACACACACACACACATTTATTCTCACAGAATAAAATCATTGTAGTTTCAAATATAACTGAAAACCATGTTTTATTCATCATGTAACGCCCACATCATCAGAATTCCCCATTCAATTGGGCAACATAACCATAATCACCAAATAATCAATTTCAAAATGCAACAAGCCAATCAGTCTCTTGACCACAAATCAGTAAATGTTGTGTACAATTTTAGCACTGTCCCAGACAGTTTGAAAGATAAACAAGTCTATTAGTCTTTGCTTATGTTGCAATTATAAAGTGGACAAGGTCTACATGTGTGTGAAATACTTTTCAACCAGCACTGACATGAAGCACCTAGCATAAAATAAATTAAAGAAAGAGTGTAGGTGAGTCTATACTACAACAAAATTCTCAAATAAAAACTACAGTTTCAGTAGTCTTTAAAGGCAGAGTGGAGGCACCACATTTATTGAGGTAAATGAAGAAGACTAGTGAGAAGGGAGAATGTAAGTGATTTATTAAGCAAATAAATTTTCAAGGGATTTATGAAATTATAAGGTAAATTAAGGCCAGATTATGGGAAATCTAAAATGTTCAATGAAGTAGTTTGAATTTCAGATGATAACAATTGCAACTATACTCCAGAACTCCTCCAAACCAAAGTTTTAGCTAAAAGTGCCATTTGTCTATGGCCATGAGATACTGTTAATTTCAACTCTTTAAGATGAATGAAGTGAATAATTGTGCAAAATTTGGTTAGTTTAATTAATTAAAAGAAGAAGGCTATTTTAATTTTGTATTGGGGCAACTAGATTCTCAACTGTAGAAATGAAGTCCAAATGGCATCAAATAAATTGGATAACAGGAGAGTCCAGCCTAGATTAAGTGTCCTCCTGAAGCTCACTTTAAAACCAAATGTCAAGTATCAACAAATACATACATGCTTAGTGATTTAGCTGTTTCATTACTTTGTGTAATTAGAAATCTCAAAACAGAACATGATTCTACAGAGAGGAAAGATTCTCAGTTTAATGTGTTTTAATATTGCTGGTATGCTCTTGTCATGAATGCCGCATTTAATTTAGGTCAAGTGAGTGATAGGAGTTTGCACAGTGTGTTCTATCAAATGCCAGATTCTCTCATCTCTTGATGCATTTTGTGCTGGTGTGAAGTAGTGTTTCCAGCCCCCAAAGTAGGCAAAGAAGAGAGCTGGAAACAAATTGGGCTGTAATTTTCTACTTTAGATCTGATTGCTCCTTTGCCCCATTTTCAGCATAGAGACTAAGACTTGTCAAGTAGAAAAATCTCTGACCATTTTTCAAACCACTAGAATACTTCTATCTCCTAAACTCCTGTTTTCATATATATATATATGATATATATATATATATATGATATATATATATATGATATATATATATGATATATATATATATGATATATATATATATATATATATATATATATATATATGATCCCTGAGTTTGTGTGGACAACAGCATCAATTGTCCATATTCATTTTAGATGTGTTTTCCTGGTACTTCACATGTGATTCTGCATTATGGCAGTCACCAGGTGGCCTTGAGATGGTGAGTTTCATTTTAAGGAAAATTCCCCATGAGTGCCTCTCAGACTACTGCTAGTTCCTTGAAAGATCATTTTTGTATCATTGTTGTTAGTAAATTCAATTTATAAGAACTTGGATACCATAAAGAAGTTTAGTCTCTTGACGCAGAAAGCATGAGAGAATATAAGCATTAAAACTGGACTCAAGGGGTTTGTAGTTGGAACACAATGGATTAGGAAGCACTAAGAGGTTTCGACATGAAAGCTTAGAAACAGACGACTTTAACAATAGTGCTCTTTTTTTAATCAAATATAAGACTGATATCCAAAATATGAAATTTAAGTATGAGATTGGAAATGGTAGTGGGCTTGAATAAGTATTTCCAAAGGTCAAATGAAATTAGTGGAAACAAAAGCATGACATGTTTGACTACCAAATGTGTGGCAGGCTCAACATTTAATTGCTGTTCATGTATTATAATTTAATCTGCGTAACACACTGTGATGTAAGCCTTACTATAACCATTGTTTTTTTTTTTTTTTTTTTTTTTTTTTTGAAGAAATGAGGACCAGAGAGAACTTAAGTAACTTTCTTGAGGTTTCATGCCTGGTTGAGCCATGAGATTACATTCTGGCTGAAGCAGGGAGACTTTGATAAACATTTTAATGTATGTTTATTCTGAACACAGTAAGCAAACATTGCTTTGTGATGACAAAAAATGGTATATAAACTAGGATTGTCTTCTTTAAGGTAGTCAACTCTGAGAAACATACACTTACTGCATGAATGCCAACATTTCTGAAAGTCCTCTTTAGTAAGTGTCCTCTAAATCTGAGGCAGTATTACCCTATTTACCAGTGGAAAAACCTTTTGCTTACATTTTGTAAACAGGTAAAAAAAAGATACACAGGTCAAATAAAGAGAATGTTTTGTTGTTCTTGATTTTTGGAACTAGGGATTGAACTCAGGCCCTTGTGCTTGCCAGGCAAGCCCTTATCCTACTGAGTCATCTCCCTGGCCCAAAGAGAACTGTTAAACTCTGTAATTTTATTTGGAACTAAAAACATAATGCAACATGAACAAATGGGGTAGAGCAGTTTGTTTGTTTATTTTCATAAGTGTTTTAAAATTTTAGGCAGCAGCAGCATCTTTCAAATCATTGGTAAATTTCCTAGAAGAAAATTTAATTCTTGTGTGTCGTTCTAATTTGTGTGTTTATATTAAAATGAAAATATTGCTTATATCAAAATTAACAGGCTATGCATTTTAAATCACACTATTTATGTAACCATTAAAGAATCATATTACCACATATGAAATATTCAAGCACAAATATATCCTAAGTATTATGGATATTCAAATATGTGGAGATGAACTGGGATTAAAGAACACATCCAATTTTGTTCCTATTATGGAGCAAAGAGGAAATTGACTTGATTAACTAATGAAAGCTCACCGAAAAATATTCTCGAACAAATGAAATTGCAGCTTTCCCCAAAGCCATTTTAAACCAAGAATCAACCAAAGCCGAGGTTAACATGGGAGATTTGTGTAAGGCAAGGCTAAGAGGTGGGCTAGTGAGACCTGATCACAGGGGGAGGGGAGGTGATGGATGAATACCAGCTGAGGAGTTTGAACATGATCTAAAGTTAGCCTACTGTTCTTCCACTGGTGATTTTGTGAGTCTCAAGGATCTGCCAAAGCTCACTAATAAATGTCTTGCACTATAAAGGCAATTTAGGAAAAGAAAAGTAACAAGAACACTTTAACTTCTCTCTCCCTTGAGTAAAGGCCCTCCACTAACCTTGCCTTAAAGACTGGGCAGAGCTGGCAAGAACTGAAAGGGGCCATCAGCAGCCTGTAGACAAGCTTTTAGAAAGGCCTTATTGTCTTCCAAATGGATGAAGAGATTTTCTTTCAGAATTCAGTAAATGTTGACATCTTCATGCCAATGGTGAACTTGCTAGTTATTAGAGTTTTTTTTTCTCCATAAAATATTTCCCTGAAAGATCCTGATGATTTCCTTAATTAAAGTAAATACTTGTTTATAGTACTCTGCTGCAAATCTGAGAAATGCAAGATAATGATGAATCTCATTTTTGCAGTGCATTGTAAATTGTATTAGTAACTTCTGGTGCTCTCCAAGTTTAATAGGTGATAGTTTATTATTCATGTTCAGCATAAACTAAGTCATTAAAATTACAAATTTACAAGTAAGCTGCAAAAATTATGCTTGTCTTCAAGATTATGGTTTTCATAATTGAAAACACTATGTGACCCAGAGGAAGGAAAATGTTGAAACTTGAAAATTCTCCTGAAACTTATGGCCGAGCATAACAGCAATCCTTTAACATAGGGTAATCTTTTCACTTATGTCAAGAAGAAAAATCACTAAATGAACAAAGAGAGGCTAGGTTGCTGTTTTGGAATTTAGATTATGGTGTGAGCTTCTGCTTTTTTTAGTACCAGAAATTGAACTCAGGACCTTTCACTTTCCAAGCAGACGCTGGGCTGCTGAACTACATCTTGGTGGCTTGTGTTTGCCTTAACAGCAAAATAGTTAAAACTATCTTCTTTGCTTAATAGTAAAATAATTATTACATCCATCTCCCTCTCTTTTTCTCTCTCTCTCCTTTCACTGAGTACCACACTGTATGGAAAATTAAATTCTGTGTGAATATTTTCACATAAAAAATGATAACATGGATGTTGGATTTGTTGAAATGAAATGGCGTTAAAATGGGCCAGAAAGCCAGCTGAGTTACTGTCTAAATAAAAGCTCACTCTGACGCATCTTGAATTGCCTTCATGTCACTGATGATGTGCTATACCTTTGAGATTTCCAAAGGCTTCCTATCAGAACCAGAGATTCACCTCCTAATTTGCTCTACTGTAGATGAATATTTTTTCCCACTTGAATCATTTAAAATAAGTATATTAAGTTCCAAAAGGGACTGTGCTCAGAACAAGCCTACCAAGGGCTTAACATGTAAAAGATCTTGAACTACTGACACCCCATAAATACATGTGTGAATTTAATTTTTGTTTTTGTCTACTTTTAATTCTTGTTATTTCTAGAATGTGGGATTGAACTCTGGCCCTTGCGCTTGCCAGGGAAGCAAGCACTTATTCCACTGAGCTGTCTCTGGGCCTTACCTTTAATTCTATGCAGAATGTGTTCTACACTGGAAAATAACCTCACACCAATAAATTTGTAGTTTCAGGGAGTAAAGTGACCAGAAACAGTGACTAGTGTGAACTGCCTAAATTATCCCTGTGTTCTACCTAACAAAGTACTAGAAAGCAGGGTAAACCGTGGTTGATTCCCTTTTATCTCCTGTGGTTGATCCTGAGTTTCATTAATATTATTAGGGAAAATTTTGCCAAGTGTTAGTACAAAAGTGAAATATTATCAACAAATGGTCTTCTTCATTAAAAACGTATAAGAATAGAGGGTTGGTTTACTTTGAATTTAGATCATATATGAAATACCAAGTATTCAGTTAGAGAAAGCTTGTCAAATTTTCATTTCCTTATTAGTTTCCACCCGTAGAATAATGATTTTTATCCTCTATAATTCAGTAAGTCAATATAATAACTCTGAGCTAAATAAATTCCTCTGAAGAAACTTGATTAAGGATTTAATTTTAAAGATGTAAATGTTAGGTTTCCTTATCATAAAATCCCAAGGGCAAATACATTGTGGGCAACATTATCACTTTAAGAAGCCCCATTCTGACGGCTATGGGTTGCTTTTGCTTTTTACCAAAACTGAGATGATCTTTCTTCACTTCAGTGACCAAATTCTAGTTAAATGTGAACAGAGCCAAACTCTGCGATCCAATAACTTGTGTAGTCTTATATATGCTGCAGGCATGGAGATAAGCTGTTATCCAAGATAAGCAAATACCACTAGAGAATATCCTTGTCACAAAAGCAAAATAATAAGCCATCAAAAACAACCAGAATGATATGTCTAAACATACCCACCCAATACAAACTCTCATTTCACCCAGTAAGCATAGCTTGCATGGATAGAGCCATGTGGCATGTAATCAGGCCCTGTATGAATCTATGCAAGCTGTGTGAAGGATGTGCTAAAGACAGTGCATCATTTCAGTCAATCAATGACAGATCCCAGTTAACAGTTGTTTCCTAATATTGAGAATCACAGACAATTTACACGATATATAATAACACAATACTACCGATATTAGATTTTCGTATTGAACTCTATCCCTGTGTTACAGATCAGCACAAGAGGTTACAGCAGTGATTCAAAGCTCAACCCTGAACAAAATCATGTGGGGGCCACACATGGTGGCATGAACCTGTAATCCCAGTACTGTGAGAGGCTCAGGCATGAGGATGACAACTATCAATCTAGTTCAAGAAATTTTGCCAGATGCTGGGGTCTCAAAAGAGAAACAAAAGGGGGGACAGGGATGTAGCTAAATGGTAAAATATTTTACCTTGGCTGTTCAAGGACCATGATTAAATCCTCATTATTGAAAAAGTCATTCCAGGGATTTGTTGCAAAGTATTTTGCTGGGCACCACCCCAGGATTGCTGACCCATAAGTCTGGTTTAAGGCCTGTGGATTTACATTGCAAGAAAATTCCTAGGAGTCCTGCTGCTGCTGGTCTATGGAATATATTTTGAACAATACTATAGTAGAGTATGGTCACAGTGAGCATTAAGATTTAAGTTCAAAGCTCATTTCAGACACTTGGCTTTATATGGATGAGAATTTTGACGTAACCATCTTAACCAGACATGACAGTTCAATGTACTCCCTTGGTTGGGAAGATTAAGATAACAAAAATGTCAGGCTTTACTACAGTTGGATTAGTTGTTTTGCAAATCATTTCAAAATATGTCTGAATTAATATTTTCAACATTATAAGCTAAAAGCATTTTTTTTGAATTTTAAGAACTTCTTATTCTGAAAACTTCAAACATTCATAAAATAGATAGAATATTATAATCACCCACATCCTTATCACCTAGATGAAATATTATTAACATTCTGTTAAATTTTCCTGATTTACATTTTTCTGGTATATGTTAAAATATATCACAGATATAATATTTCTCCCTAATTTATTAACACAGCAAATATGTCTTTTTTTTTCTGTGTTGGATTTAGCACGAGGAATATAGAAGTGACCAGTTTTCTCCTCTTTAGCTTTATGCTTTTTTCAGAAAACTAAATTATGTTCAAAATTGATGGAACAGAATACTGAAAGAAATTAGATGAGATCTATATTAGTCACAATGGGTTTCAAATAATACTTCTTACCCAGGTTGCTAATATGTACAGTATATACAGTGCTCACACAGAGTACTAAGGTCAAATCAGTTTGGGAAAACCCCTGGTAAATTAACAGGATTTTTTACTTAAAAAAACCCCAAATTTTGTTAGTCTAATACATTTACATACATTGGCCATGTCTACAACTCTGATAGCAAGTATGTAGCATTTCTGTAATATAAAAACCATTGATATGTTGATTATTGTATCAGCTGCTGCTGCTGTTGGTGTGCGTACATGTGCGCATGTGTGTGTGTGTGTGTGTTTTGTCTATATGTGTGTGTGTGTATGTGCAAACACTTGTATAGCTTTTCTTGTTAAATATTCCACTTAAAGATCTAGAATTTGAGGGATACCAGGGAGGTAGCTTGGTGGTCTAAGCCCCTGCCTAAGCAAACATAAGCAGCCTGGTTTGAAACCTGGTCCTGCATGCTGTGGAGGCCCCACACCATGTGGGCCACTGAAACCAAGGCATAGTGGCACATGCCTGTAATCCTAGCACTGGGGAGGCTGAGATAGGTTGACGACTATGAGTCCGAGCTACATAGTGAGACACTATTACAAATAAATAAATAAATACATATATAAATAAAAAGTTTAACTTTTTAATAAAAGATCTAGAATTTGTTTTGCATATTTAAGAAAACTTGTAAAGGAAAACAGGGTAATACTCCATTGATAGAAACTAAGGACAGATCTCTGGACTCTTTCAAAAGCTAAAATGTGATTACTAACCTAAAAAAGATTGATTTCTTCCAATGTTAATGTATTGATGAGGACATTTAGCCTAGCATGATGGTACACACCTATAATCACAGCACTCATGAGGCCAGCCTGGGTTACAAACAATTTCTCTAAAAAAGAGGACATTAAAATTAAGTATATTTATCAGTATAATTTATTATAAAACACACTATAATTGAATAATTTTATTGTACCACCATTCTCAGAGCCAGTTTTGTGGATTCTAATAATTATTTTGTTTAGTATATGCCAATATAGTGTATTTAGTTGGCAGTGACTGAGATATTTGTAGAAAAGTATATATATATATATATATATATATATATATATATATATATATATATATATATTTATGTCCATTCTGATGAAGAAAGATCTGTATTTTTGTGAGTAATCTTTTGTTATCCCTAAAAGAAACTCAAGTAAAAACCAAAAGAAGGAAACACAAAAACAGTGACATAACTAAAGAAAAACAATGTATGTCCATGATGTCAATCCAATTCAATGGTATTAGTTGAGGTCATTCAGTATCTAGTTGATTAACTTAACATTTTTGCTTTCTTTTAATATATCTGATTATACATGAAAATAATCAAACCAATGTCTTCATATACCCAAATGTTGGGCATTATGTACATCAACTGCCTAGGTAACAACCAAGGTTTCAGTTTCTCTACTAAGTAGTTTTATCAACACGGGTCAGGTAGTGCCAAATCATTCAGTTATCTACTGTTCCCTATAGCACTGCCTGAGAAATACAGCTTTCTAAGCTTATTTTTCCTTTATCTCATTTCCAAGGGAGCACAGAATCATTTAATTTTATTTTTTTATTTTAAAGAGGGGAAAAAGAGAAAAACTGAGAGGCTGGGGAAGTAGCTCAGTGGAATAAGTGCTTCTCTGGCAAGCACAAGGGCATGAGTTCAATCCACAGTTCCACCAAAAAAAAAAGAGAGAAAAACATAAAACGGACAGAATTTCAAAACAAGACAATAGGAAATTGACAATGGTTGTTGTATTACATATTGTTATCTTCGAAGACCTTACTCAGATTACCATAAGAATCAGGCACGTGAACTTGATAAAACAATATAAAATCTTAATTGTTCCATTCAATGAACTAACAGAAATTAGCAATAGTTATCTTAATTATTTTGTGCATATACATATATCTTTTTTTCTATTCCTTCTTTTCTCTTTTCCTATCCCAATTGTTCTTTAATTTTAGATGATCTATGACAATGAACTGAATACTAAATTGTCACCAAAATCGAGGTGTCCTGGAAAATATGATGGGCAATCATAAATGAAGATTAACTACAAAATGATTGCTTTAGGTAAAAAATTTTGACATTTTATCTAAAGTTTATT
The DNA here is from genome assembly GCA_004027165.1 of Ctenomys sociabilis. Lineage (NCBI taxonomy): Eukaryota > Metazoa > Chordata > Mammalia > Rodentia > Ctenomyidae > Ctenomys > Ctenomys sociabilis. Next base: position 723 of record PVKA01038317.1, on the reverse strand, counting down.
ACTCCCAAAATTTTAGGACAGGCTATGCATTTTAAATCAAACCTGATAAATATCTTACTATTTAATTTTAATAATAATCTGTGTTTAACACTATTCTGCAATAACGTTAATAACTGACAATTTATTACAGCAACCAAGAAAGATTCTGATTATTTGTTTCTGCCTTTTGTTAACATGGAATATTTTTTATTGTTCAGCATTTAAATAGCAAAATAGTGTTTTCACACTTTTTTACTAAGAATTTTCAGTAAGTGATTTGTCTTTTCCCAATGTAGGCATCCCAGATGTGCAACAATGGTAAATGATACCCCTTCCTTGAGTGATATTTTTGATGAACTCAGAAATGCCTTTAAATTTTGTATTTATTTTAGGTTGATTACATCAGAAATTAAAGATGTCTCAAACATTGTATTCTCCTTTATGAAAAACATCTAAATGCTAGTTAATTGACAGACAACAGCCTAACCAGACTATATTTGTGAACCCTGGCCTGTTACAATAGCTCAGGAAGCCCAATCCACAAGTGACCATCCAGAAGAAAAGCTGATTAGTATCCTGCAGCTTATGCCATTCACTTTGCCTTATCTGACTCAATTGATTTTACTTGTTATACATTTCCTTTTGTATTTCTGCTTTTCGCTTGTTATACTAGGGAGACTATACGATATTTACACATGTGTGTCTGGTTTATTTCACTTATGAGTATATGTTCAAGTGGCATCC
>PVKA01038316.1:0-20333 GCA_004027165.1 Ctenomys sociabilis | reverse complement strand
AAAAAAAAAAAAAAAAAAAAAAAGACAAGGCAGGAGGCCTCACAATTCCTGATTTGAAATTACACTACAAAGCTACTGTGATAAAATCAACATGGTACTGGCAACAAAATAGACCTGAGGATCAATGGAATAGATTAGTAGGTGCAGATGTGTCTACAACCACACACAGCCATCTGATCTTCGACAAAGGGGCCAAACATACTCACTGGAAGAAAGATAGCCTCTTTAATGAATGGTGCTGGAAAACTTGGTTTTCTATATGCCAAAACCTAAAACTTGACACAGCTCTATCACCGTGCACTAAGTGAAAGTCAAAATGGATGAAAGATCTAAACCTTAAAACAGAAACAGCCAATCTCCTGGAAGAGAAAGTAGGAGGAACACTTGAAGATGTAGAGGTAGTTAAAGAGTTCATGAACAAACATATATTCACACGGGAAGCACTTGAAAGAATCAACAACTGGGATCAACTCTTCTTGAGGAGCTTCTGCACTTCAAAAGAAACTGTAAACAGAGTGAAAAGACAACCCACAAATTTTGAAAAAATCCTAACTAATAAGCAATCAGACAAAGGTCTGCTGTCTAGAATATATAAAGAACTATGATATAACAAGGCCCTCATATTTAAAAGACCCAATTCAGAAATGGGCATATGAGATGAATACATACTTCTCAGAGGATGAAATTAAAGAAGCAAATAAATATATGAAAAAAATGCTCCACATCGCTAGCCATTCATGAAATGCAAACAAAAACAACACTGAGATACCATCTCACTCCAGAAAGAATGGCTATCATAAGGAAATCCACCAACAACAAATGTTGGAGAGGTTGTGGGGAAAAGGGAACACTTCTCCACTGTTGGTGGGAATGTAGACTGGTACAACCATTGTGGAGGTCAGTGTGGAGACTCCTCAAAAGAGTAGGACTAGAAATCCCATTCAAGGCAGCTATCCCCCTACTGGGCATTTTCTCAGAGGAATTGAAAACATTATATCATAGTGATATATGTGTACCTATGTTTATAGCAGCACAATTTGTGATAGCAAAATCTTGGAAAGAAGGAAGATGTCAATCACATGAGGAATGTTTGAAAAAGATGTGATATTTCTATGTAATGGAGTATTACTCAGCTATTAAGAATGATAAGCTTGAAGCATTTATATTGAAGTGGATGCCACTTGAACATATACTCATAAGTGAAATATACCATACACACATGTGTAAATATCATATAGTCTCCCTAGCATAAGAAGCAAAAAGAAGAAATACAAATAGAAATGTACAACAACAAGTAAGAACAATTGAGTCTGATAAGGCAAAGTGAATGGCACATGAGGCAGGGTACTAATCAGCTTTTCTTCTGGATGGTTAACAACCTAAGTTCGCAGATCAAAATTGGAGAAAGTATTAATTATTGAATCTTTGATATAATTCAGTTATAAATAATAAGATACTTAAACAGCTACACTCTCTTAATTTACTGATAAGAGACATCTGCTATAATAATGTCTGTAAGTGTAATAGCATATATGCACCTTGTATGATACCAAACCATTATGAAAACAGTTTGCAATGTATTAATTTATTGAATCTGCCTTGTTAAGGTGTCTTAAAACTGTCTCATTGATATTTGTACTTCAATAAAATAAATAAATAAATAAAAATAATAAAAATAAAAATATTTAAATTAGTGAATTGATTTCACCATAGTTAATTGAATGGTATAAAGCAGAGATGAAAGTAAAACTTTATATATTAAAACAGATTTTGTGAATGGCAAATTAATCCTTATATAATGATATTCATATAATGATCTCCATTTAATCAGTTTTCTTTTTTATTTTTGATGATAAAAAACTGATATGCAATTTGCAAACAACATGATAGGAAATTAACCATGATTAGTACAACTGTAGATTGTTATCTTTGAGCTAGTTGCTCAGACTGCTAGGTATATGAATGAAAAATTAATTAAACAATTTAAGCACAAGCTGTTTCTTTCAATGAGCTAATAGAAATTAATAGTATAATCATCTTAGCTATATTCTTTGTGATATATATATATATATATATGTATGTATATATATATATTTCCTGTATTTCTTTTCTCCTTTCCCTCACCCCAGTTGTTCTTTCCTTCTGTGCAGTTTCTTTCGTATTCACAACAATATCTGTTGCATATTTTTTTTATCTTTTTACTCTTTCAGTTTCTTACATTGGGTAGATAACTTAATCATGGTTCTATTCATTCCATGTTTTCTCAGCACTGATCATGTGGAAAGTATTACTATACCAAAGAAGAGTGGTGTTTATACTCTGTTCATTGTTTATGCAGCGAAGGATGCTGTTGTTCCAAAACTAATAAATGACAGATTTCGGAGACAACTAAATTACAGTTTTTGCTGTCTCATAATGCAAATCTCCTTTTTTAATGGAAGATGTAAAAAACACAATTCTCTGGTTCCTCCTCATATATTTATTTGTTTCTTATGTCTTAAGAACTGGTCCCTAGAAGAGGGGGAGTCTCACGGTTTTGTATTTCTCAAATGCTAGCTGAATGTTAGGTAGGGAGTCGAAAGTGAGTGAATGTGTTGAAATAAGTGCACGTAATCATGTGGATGCTTAGTGACTTAAGCTGATGGAACAGCTGCAGAATTGAATTTATGTTTATGCAGCTATTTGGATGTTCTCCATACACGATCTTAAATTGAAAAACCTTTACCATAATCATATAAATACTAAGTGCAAACTGAATTATAAACATTATCATCAAGATTTTTTTCCAAAATTTTGATGTAGGGAGATTTTAAAGCAGGATTTTTTTTTTCTGCAGCGATTAAGCTTTCTTGCTAGAAAAGTCAACTGCCCAGGAAAGAGAAGCAGGTAAAATGTGGCCCAATGTATAATAAAAGTGAAAAAATAATTCAATTTTTTAAAAAATCCAGTGACAACATTTTTAGACATTTACATTGAAAATGAACAGAACAGTTATTATATAGTTTGGCCAGATAGAAGATGTGTATAAAAGAAACATGGAATGGAATAATTTATATCTTCACAACAGCTGGCTTACAGAGCTGACAGGAAGCGTACTCCTCAGGAGAAGGTATTGATGGTGCCTACATTAATACAAATCAACAGAGACTCACTTTCTCAGCCAATTTTCTTGTGTAGAAACAGAAATCACAGTGACTCACACAACATCTGTTGAAATGCTTTTAATGTGCCAAGGTAGGAAGGAATTTTCAGTTTGAGAAACAGCATTTAAAAAAGAAAGGAGGAAATCTGACTCAGAATTAGGAAAGAAAATATTTACGCAAAGAAATCTTCACAAGAAATCCTGTGAGGTCTTGCCTGAAAGTAGGTTGATGGAAGCTTGATGACATAAATAGACAAGAAATTCTGAGTTTCATCTGTTCATACAGTGACAGTCAAAAGCAGCAGTAATTTGGTACAGTTGGTCTTTAGGAAAGACATAGTTTTTTTGTCACACATTCCTATTACTTAACTAATTTGAGTGGAAATAACGGCATCACAAAAAAAGTAGAGTAACAGCCGATCTATGAACTGAGAATGATGACATATATTGTGGTGATCAGAGGGAGTGGGAGAAAGCTGACCCAAGAGATGGCTTCCCATTCCAAAAAGCTCAAGGACTCAGCATCAAGTACAGACTCATTACCAAGAAATTAGAGCATAGTTCATCAATGATGCAAACATGGCAAGCCTAAGAAGGAAGCCAACTGACATAATTTCTGGGCCAAGCTGATTATAAATAGATATAGCAGTCTAGGAAATTAATCAATTTGTGATCAACACTGAACAAGGTTATTACCAAGCGACAGTTCTCAGCTTCTCATCTAAATTGGTCAGAATGCACCATAATTAGCTTCTGCTTTCCATTGGTGCACTAGCCAGCTTTGGTTCTTTTACACGGTCAGCACTACTGTTGGCAGAGTTTGACTCTACAGATGTGAGAGGGAGGTCAGTGAAGAGAACTAGGTTGGCTATGAAAGCTGAGAAAGATACAATGTAGTTACCTTGAGTGTCTGAAAATTAAAACTAAAAAGATTTTTTTTGTTTTAAATGTTCTAACGTTTGGAATCACTTTTCCACATGAATTACCCAACACATTCATGATGAGATCCTACAAAAGAACATTAGCTGCTGAACAATTATATTTTCTATGGCTTGTGAGTTGATGTTGTAAGTATTATAGATTTCAGATATAGCAGTTAGGTTAATTCTGTGCTTCAAATGAAATGGTTTCTGAGTAAAAAGATTTTAAAACATTTTAACTGAGAATAACAAGTTTAAAAATCTGCTAAAATTAATAGGGAATAGAAATTAGCAGTGGAAGATTTATTTCATGTTACTGTCCACATAAAAGCTAAATAATATAAAGTAAATGAAAAAAATTGTGTTTTATTAGCACTATCTTTTATATGCACTTGAATTATTTACAAAAAATCCACAAAATTAACCCAATAAATTTACCAAATGCAAACAGAATAGTTTCTATGGTAAATGTAAAGAGGTTCCACATTCAACCGAACATGTACACATTTTTGCCATTCTTGGCATCATATACACCTCAGGATGAACTGGCAGGAAAAGAATATTGTATCAAATCTTTAAAATTAATACATCAAAAGAAAAATAATATGAACATTTCCTTATTTCTAAAATGGCATTGGGTAGCATTTGATATTTAAATAAGAGTTGTTGTATATCTCTACAGTATAATAAAGTATGAATAGAAATAAATTTCACATTATCATACAATAACAAGAAGTGGGTATTTCCAAAATAAATTAGTATTAAATTGTTAGGACTTTCAGAGTTATCATAAAACCAACATGGTGTTTTGGGATTCTATATAGGAATAAAATATGCATATCTGGGGCTGGGGAGATAAGTCGGTGGTCTATGCACCTCCCTGGGGAACACAAGGACCCAGGTTCTATTCCCAGAATCGCGTGATGCTGGCCCTGAGAGCTTGCATAACTGTAGTGTACCTCTGTAATCCCAGTTCTGGGGAGGCTGAGTCTGACCTGTATAGTGAGACCCTATACCAAAAAAAAATAAATAAATGAAATAAAAGATTTTTTGAACAAAGATATTCCTATGTATCATTGTTGTTTAGCATTGTAATGGAGGCAGTAGCCAAAGTAATTAGACAAGTGAGCGAATTAATTATAAAAGTAGAATATAACAAATGAATCATTATTAGAAGATGATGTGAGTGTTTACCTACAACTCCTAAAATAAATAACTGGAACACTGTTGCAAGTAAAAGATGAGTAGATGGCTATGTAAATATTTAATATTTTGAAATAAGTAAAATTCAATTGTAGCAGCAAAAATAATTGGAAAATCTAATTGAATATCTCATAAAAGCAGTAAAATACTTAAATGTGTTGGCTTAAAACTAATAAAAAATTATACTATACTTATACCTTTATATACATATTTATTCTAACAAAACTCTGATAGATACAAAAAAAAGACTTATGTTGGGTTCTTAGATAGAAATATTAAACATCACTATTACTTTAAAGGAACATGGCCACTTCTGTTAAATTAGTTTATAAATGTAATAAAATATCACTAAAAATAGTACCAAGTTTTTTAAATAATTGAGTGAGTTGATTCTAAAATTCCTAATGATTCAGCAAACAGAAACATGGCAATTCCAACATGGAAAAGTACTAAAAGGTCAGGACACCCAAGATTGTATAAATAAATATTTCACTATATCCTAGGATTAAATATGAAGACACTTGTGTACTTATGGACACAGAAACAGAATAGAATAGAAAATACAGTAGCAACTTAAATACTTCTGGAAACTTATCATAGAGTGAAATCAGTTTAAGCCAACGACGAAAACAAATAATTTATAAATAAGTGACAGTCAATTAGTTGATTATGTAAGAAAAATACTTTGAGTTTAAACTCCACTTTTACAACAGCATAAAATTTCTATAAATCAATTCTTTATAAATCATAGAAGAATATTTAGAAGTGTAAGAATAAGGCAGTGTCTCTTTCTAGAAAGAATCTGAACTGTGTGCAGCACAGACACTGGGGTACAGCATTCTCTTTATGGTACTCCTTTATGAATTTTTGGTCTTCTATACTATGCATATATGTGAAAGCACAACAATTGATAACGGTAGTCTATTTTGCATGATTCTACTGTACATGGATTCCAGTTACAATGATTTAGCTTAGTAAAACTGTCCCCTAAACATGATCAAATTTCAGTTACTATTGTATGATAGCAATGAGTAGTTAGTTGTCCAAGGTGCAAACTTTCCTACCTCTTTAATCTTCAAGACACATGTGCCTCATGATGTATGAGTTACCTCATCATTTACAAAGTCTGGTAAATGTATAGTTTTGTTCAGTTTACTCTAACAAGTGTATGATTGCATTGTGCTGTTTCCAGTGGATAACTCCACGTGACATTTTACAAAAGTGGAAAATGTACAGAAGGAGTTGGTCAACGAAGTTGAAAGGACAATAGAGAAATAAAGGTGATCATATTAAAATTCGAAAAGGAATGTAAATGGAGTTACAGATGACATTTCTTACTGCAGAAATATCAACACTGCCTGGAGAAAAACAACTCCCTCTGAGTGGCGTCAGACATTAGCCAATTACTACATGTGAATTTAGGGACATAGTGGGTATGGAAGGGTGTGGCTGTCCTAGAAGAGCTGACCCTGGTGAAAACCACTCTTTCCAAATATTCCAAGACATGGAAAGCACAATTGAAACTTTGGAAACTGATTCAAGGTTACAAAGCAGTAAGACAGTTTTCCAAGGCATAAAAGAATGTTTGCTTCATATCATAGATGACATAAGACAAGTGCCATTCAAGCTTTCTAACATTTTATAAAGAATAACTAGTATTTTTAATATTGTAATGTGCTGTTTACTGAATACATTCATTTTACAATTTTTAATTTCTTAATACATTTAAAAACAACACAAAAAAGGCAGTTTTGGATAATTTGATGATTTTGTTTTTAGATAGGGACTTACTCTATAGTGCAGGCTGGCCTTGAGCTCAGGCTCTGCCTCCTGGGTGCTGGGACTTCCGGCTTGGCTCACCACGTCTGACTTAAGAGTTGAAGACAATGGTAATTTTTCTCGCTGATAGTTTTCTTTAGCTCTCCTCTGGCCTGATCATTTTTATGATGTTGCTCTACACTACAACATTTTAAAGAAACTCCAAGGTTTTTATTAAACTCAAAAGCAGATTTCTATAAATGATATAAAATCATCTTTGCTTTTGTTGTTATATGAGCAAATTAATTAAAATTAATATCAGAGATTAAAACTGATTTTTTAAAAAATTGTAAAACTTCTGTGGGTAAAATAACATGTTTAACAAGTATTTGTGTGTCTTCTATTTTAAAATCTGTCTTATTAATTGACCTACCTTAAGACTAAGTGTGTATAAAAATCAATCTTATTTGTTTTCATTTTATGTATTTGGTACCGGGTCTCAATACGCAGCTGAAACTTGTAGTGATCCACTTGTTTTCAGCCTCCCCAGCACTGGGACTAAGGTTGTACGCCACCACGTGAGGACTTGGTCACCGGCGTAGCATGTCCTCAGGGGTGTGGTCGGCGCAGCATGTGGGACAGGGCATTGAAGCTTGTTCCCTGAGCTTTAAAATAAATCTTTTATACGCAAACATAATTATTTAATATTTTACACTCAGTAATTATGAAAGTTGCATTCGTCCAAGAACTGAATAAACACAAATCATAGAGACATTACTGTGTTAGTCCATGTTCCATTACGATAATAGAATACCTGAGGCACATGAATCATGGAGAAAGCGGACTTCGATTCAAGGGCAAGGCTCCACTCAGGCCCTGCTCTGGGGCGCACCTCTGAATCAATGGCGTCACAGTGGTGGAGCACATATGAGAAGAGTCATTTGGAAACAAGGCAGGAGCTGGGAGAAGGTGCGTGAGGCCAGCCTCACGTTTTTCTAATAAAGCTTTCAGGGGAATAAATCAGTGTTCCAGAAGAAATTCCATAATCCTTATGAAGGACAACCCTCCAGTGAACTTCAGGACTTCCCACTGCACTCCTCTTCCTTAAAGGAACATCTCTTTAATTCTGCCACACTAGGGAGCAAGTTTCCAGCACATGAACCACTGGGAAATACATCCAAACTATGTCCAAAGCATAGGAGCTACCTTAAAAACAAAATAGTTGGCTTAGAAAAGACAGGAAGGTTAAATTTCTTTTTTCTCTCCCAAAAGCTGGAGGTGGGAAGTGGTTCATGGGAATAGTGCTGCACTTTATATGGGGCTAACCAGTTGGTCGAGTTTGTCTTATGTTTTTCTTTTGTTCATCCTTGGGTAATGTCTATGTCATTATGAATGAAGTACGCTCACAGTTGACCATATGCCCACTTTCCAGTTCCCAAACAGGGATAGGAGGAAAGAGCAGGCAGCTTTCTGCTCATACTGTGACAAAAATGACATTGAGAGAGGGTCTCACTATGTAGTCTGAACTGGCTTTGAACTCCCTATGTACCTCAGGCTGGCCTCAAACTTGCAGCAGTTCTCCTTCCTCACCCTCTTCTATGCTGGTATTACAGACATGCAATCCTAATGATGTTCTATGCATCACCTGTACACACATCCTATTTCTAGGGCTAGCTTTAAGAGAATTTAAATGGCCATTGAGGTGTGAGAATATAAAGAAAGAAAAGGAATATTGAAATTTAGTGATAATAATGAGTTCCTGCTACTGTGTGCATAATTCTCAATAAATTTCCAGGTTTGGACTGGTCTTCCATGCTCTGACTTCTCCACCCTTGACAGTGACTCATTTCTTTTCTTGTCTATGATGACTGTGACATTTGCTATTACCTTAAAGATTAGTATTTTAAGAGAAGCTTGTAATTGATATATCACTAATTACCTTGTAGATATTATTTCTGTGCCATTTGTATTAATTGCTACTCACTGAGTGGAAATTAACCAATGATCAACGGCTTTATTATCTGAATGAGTAAGTTTCCCGGAAGAATACCTAATTGTATTGAAAACCATTCTATTCCTTTTTTATGTTCATGAGGAATAGAAATGTCTCTTCATCTATTCTTAGAAAAATTTTAAAAACCAGATTGGAGTTATTTAATATTCTCCAATTTATTTGAGTACAATTATAAGCCAAAGTATGTTATTGTGAAATCTCTTGGGCAGGGTGGTGCACACCTGTAATCCCAGAGTTTGGGAAGCTGAAAACAGGAGAGTCTGATCTGTGTGAGACCCTATAGATCCTGTAGTAAAATACAAAAAAAAAAAAAAAAAAAGAAGAATGATTTCACTAAAGTCACATAACCTCTAAACAATTATATGGTAATTTTCCAAGGTTTTGACATGATAGAAAATTTCTTTTGCCAAGCATGTGGTTTGTGCCTATAATCCCAGCACTTGGAAGGTTGAGGCAGGAGAATTAATGTGAATTTAAGATCAGACTGAACTACCAAACCAAAATCAAGACCAGCCTGCACTATATATCAAGTTTTTTTCTCAAGAAAAAGGAGAAGGCGAAGGAAGAGGAAGAGGAGGAAGAGGAGGAGGAGGAGGAAAAAACAAAAAAGAAATACTTTCCAATAATATCATAGAAAATGGTGACTTTATTTACTATGAATGAGCTATTTCAGCCAGTGTGGAAAAGAACAATGCTTTTTGTGTGTGTGAGCCCAGGTTTACTTGTTCAATTCAGCCTACTGCTCATGGAGCCAAGGTGCAGGCCAAAGGTGAGGAAAGTAGTGCCTGGGATTTGCAGGTCAAAGAGCTCCTGCAGCTTACCTGTTCTGAGCCTGGGAAGGATGCAGAGGGAAAAGGAGGGAGATCAGGGGGTCTCTACAATGCCAGCTCTAGGGCTCTGAGTGCAGGGTCCCTGGGTTTATTCTTTATAGCAGGAGGCAGAAGAGATCACATGAAGATCTTTATCACAGACCTTTTTCCAGCCAATCAGCTTCTCTGGAAAGGCTCTGTTTGGCCCTCATTCTTGGTGCCCATGAACTTGTCCTCTGTATCTCCACTCTTGAGGGGCACTTGGACACCTTATAGTTAGTGGTGAGTCCTGTGTGATCATCAGTGTCTGCCTAGAGCATCACTGCCTTCCTTGGCCCCAGAATTTTACAGGTGTTGCACCACTGTTGCATGGAAATCCACAACTGATGCTGTCTCATTGTTGAAGACTGGTCCTACCTAGATGATGGAGATTGTTTAGCATGGTCTGCTGGTGAATATTGTCAGAGCTGGGCTGGTGTTACTTTCAGGCCACCAGAACTGCACTGTGGGGTCTTCAGGATTTGAGGTGTGCCCAATGACCCTGAGGGAGCTTCTAGGGGATGATGAAGGCCAAGGGACCTCCTCAGGAGAAGTTTCTGGACCATTTCTCTGAGGTGTGAGCAGAGGGATACACCATCCAGCCCTAACTACCCACTGAAGGTACACCTGTCATCTGACAGAACCTGTGAATAATTCAGCATGAGTAAAGTAGCAAGATTAGCTGTATTAACTGTATTAACTTCATTACTATTGTTGCATTTGGAGGTGATCACCACTACTCTGCTGTCCAAGCAGCCCGCCTGCATGACAGCTCAGCAACAATAAATAAATTAGAGGGAGAAAGGAAGACATTTTATTTGTAAAGAGGAAATGGAAGGGAAGAAAAAAGAGATAGCTGCTCCAATAGAAAGAATCAAAGTAGGGGCCCTGAAAAGATGGAGGAGCCTTGGGTCCCTTGCTCTCAGCTGTATTTATGGGGGCTGGTGGTTGAGTGATTCTCTTCCACTCAGAACTTGGCAGTCTGGATTGGCATCCTGGCATTATTTCTTGTGATCGTATGTGTAGGAATTTTTTATCTGTTTCCTTAGTTGCCCTTGACCTACCTTTTAAGGCCTTATCTTTGGGGTGGTTGGCTAGTTGGCAAGGGGTTTTTGATTAGTTTTAGGGTATTAAGGGTGTATATGGATATCCACTTTACTCTTCAGTGATACTAGTGAATAAGCTAGTAGCTCTACGAGAGTACACATGTAAGTATATACATCAGTGCACAGGTGTGAACACGTACTGCATCTTGGCTCCATGTTTCCCTTATTTTCTTGGTGGTGGTGGCAGCTTATTTGTGGACTTGGCTTTTTCTCTGGATCCTACCTACCAGCTCTTTTTTTCTTGGCCTTTGGTGCAAATCCCAGGGCCAAAGTGTTTTTCTTTTTATCCCTGCCTTTGACTTGCTTCCCAGGAGAATTACTCTTACTACAGTTGTTTTTTTAACTGCTTCTCATCAGAGTTCTTGAGAAGACCTAAGGAGGGCTTATTTGATTCTCTTGCCTAGAGACCCCTGTTCCTACCATCTTAATGAGTATAAATGGAAACACCTACAATGTAAAAATTTGGGCAGGGTTCAACAAATAGTGCATTCTGGTTTATTATGTACTTAAATATTATGCAGCCATATTTATTGAAAAGATGAAAGATATCTTTTGAATTACAAGTGCTAGCAATGAGAAGAGCATAATTTATAATTTTAAATTCATGCTAAAAATAGCTTAATAAATTTGAAGTGTATCATACAAGACAGAACAGAATTTGGCTTTCTTTGCTTTCAATTGCCGTAACAGATTACCTGAACCAGGGTCATTTGTAAGTGAAAGATGCTTATTTGGCTCAAGATTCTGAAGAATGGGAAGTTCAAAAACATGGTACAGCAGCATCTTCCTAGGTTCTGATGAGGGAAGAGTGATGTATCATAACATGGAAAAGCAGAATTGTGAGTAGAGATGCATGGAAGAGAACAAATATAAGGGGTGGATTTACTGTGTAAAAACACATGTTCGTGCTGTCTAGCTCAATTGCAAGAGACAGGCATCGATCCCTCTTAATTACACTTCTCACCACTGTTACACAGATGACAACTTTCCCAATATATGACTTCTGGGAGACACATTTAAGCCACACTATTCCACTTTCTCTCCCCAGGATTCATATTCTTCTCACAACAACTCCTGCAAGGTTTTACTTGTCCCAGTACCAACTCTGGAAGTCCAAAGTTACATCTGTAAGTCTGAAAAACCAAGATGGTTTAACTGGATGTTAAAGGAGGATGGTCAGAACGTCTGCATTCACAGCTCTTACACTCTGGGTCCCTGCGGAATGAATGGCATGTGACACAATCAAGCTTGGCCCTTGTGGGGCCATGAGTCTAGCAGCACAACCGCGGACTTCTTCTTGAGCTACACTGAGAGCAGCCTTGGGATATCACACTGGGCTGTGAACAGTGGTAGCTCCAGGGCAGATCTGAGCAGTGAGCTTGTGGAGGGTGCCCTTTGCCTGTCCTCTCAGCTCACTCTGTCATAGTTTGGCACCTGTCATCGAGCTGGCAGCCTCAGACCCCTTTGCCAAGTTTCCAAGGGTTTTTCCCACACTCTGGATGAATAGTACCTGGTGCCCTTCTATCTGACTTGATTGTTTTAGGAAATGGTTGTTTCAATATATTTTTGCACTCTTTCTTACTCTTTACATGACTGAACTGTGAATTTTCTAAGTTTTTACTTCCATTCTGCTCTCCTTTAATTAAAATTCTGTCTTTAAATAATTCTTTTTATCTTACTGTAGTGCAACTAAAAGTAACCTCACAGCTCCTTGAGTGCTTTGCTGCTTAAGATAATTATTGTATATCTCCTTGTTCATCACACTGAAGTGCAGTTTTCCACAAAGCGCTAGGGTATGGCAGAATGCAACCGATTTGTTTGTTTATAGGGAAAGTGTCCTTTGTTTCAGGATCCCGTATTTAGCTTAGAATTCACCAGTGACCTTAATTGTCCATGCTTTTAGTAGCATTCTTTTTTTTTTTTTTTGTCTTTTTGAGACAGGGTCTCACTGCGCAGTTCAGGCTGGCCTTAAGCTCACTTTGTAGCTCAGGCTGGTCTCGAACTCACAACAATCCTCCTGCCTCAGCCTCCCTAGTGCTGGGATTACAGGCCTGCGCCACCACGCCTGGCTTTAGTAGCATTCTTGTCAGGACCTCTTAAGACATTTCAAAGTTCCACATTCCTTTTCTGAGCCCTCCCAGAATACCCTTGCTGATCCATTCAGGATAACACAGGTTCTTTCAAGCATTCGCTTTGAAACTGGTCCTTGCTCCAAAACCACTTCCACATTTCTGGGCACATTATTTCTGTGCCAACTGCCTTCCTCTCTGTATTGATATTTCTGCATTAGTCAGTTTTCTGTTGCAATAACAAAAAGTCTTAACTAGGTGGTTTGTAAAGAATACAGATGTTAAATTTTGGAGACTGAGATGTCCAAAAGCATGACACTGGCATCTTGCTGCCTTATCACAAAACAGAGGACACCATATAGAACAAGTGTAGCACCTCAAATCCCTTGCTCTGCTTACAAAGCTAATAATTATCACAGGTATTTCATAATGCTAATTACCTCCTAAATACATCTTATTCTCACTTCTTGATTCCACTGAGGTATGAATGCAGATATTGTGCTTCTAACAGACAGAGTTTTGATGTTTAAACCTTAGCGCTATACTGTAAAAAGATAGTTTATAGCAGAGAACAATAAAGTGGTTTGCAGGAATAATAGTAAAAATAATGGTTTTCTTACTTTTACACACTCACTTAATGTAGCACACAGTGCTGTTAGGAAGTGTGTGAAGGTTTTTTCACACACAGCAAGGACTTCTCCAATAAACACCTAGTGGGTGTCCTATAATTCAATGAGATTATGATATCAACCCACAGTTAGTGTAAGATCCAACAGGTTAAGGGTTTCACCCTATAATATTGGCTCCATTTTAGATGCCAATAGCTAGACCAAGATTTGTGAGCTGTGTCTCTTATTGGCCAACTATAAACTGAGGTTCCTATGTCCCTTTCTTTGAGTTTGATTAATTTCCTATAGAAGCTTAGAGAACTTATGATTACTGGTTTATTAATAAATGATATAATAAAGCATATAGACAAGCAGCCAGAGGAAGTGGTGTCTAGGGTAGGGCACTTGGTATGGGACGTGACACTTCCATGCTTTCCCTAGATGGGGCAGGCTCCAGCCCCACCTCCACACAGCCCACCTCCTGGAAATCCTCCTCTTTGGGGTTTTGTAAAGATTTCCTTACACGGGCACACTTACTATACCATTGCTCATTGGCGATCTACTCAAACTTCAGCTGCTCTTCTCTCTCCAGAGGTTGGTCATGAGGTTGAAAATCCCAACCCTTCCATCACATGGTTGGCTCCTTCACAACCACGCTTGTTCTGATATATATATATATATATATATATATATATACTATGTTGATACTGGTATTTATCAAATATACATATATTTGATAAATATGCATATATATGAACTATGTTGATACTGGGATTTATAAAATATACATATATTTGATAAATATGCATATATATGAACTATGTTGATACTGGGATTTATTAAATATATATATATTTGATAAATATACATATATATGAACTATGTTATATCATATATATTTGATAAATATGCATATATATGAACAATGTTGATACTGGGATTTGTCAAATATATATATATTTGATAAATATACATATATATGAACTATGTTGATACAGGGATTTATCAAATATATATATATATATATTTGATAAATATGTATATATATCAACTTGATATATATATTTGATATATCCCTGTATCAACATAATTCACCTTAATAAGAGATTAAAGAAGAATCATATGGTCATATCAATATATGCAGAAAAACAAAAAAATATATAATTCAGTATCTTTTTTTCATTATAAGACAAAAGTCTTTTACCAACATAGATCCACAGTTCTCAAGCTCATACATTCATTCAACTACTGCAGGGTTTGTTAAAAAAATATAGATTTTCAGCCCACTCCCAGTATTGATGGTTTGGTAAATCTGGGAAAAGGTCAGAGATTCTTCATTTATAACAAGTTCCGAAGAAAGGATTATGCTGCTGGTGTAAGGCCTATACCTTGAGAGTCATTGCAATGGAGAATGGAGATACTATACAATTCTGATTTTTGAAGACTTATCAAAATGTAAAATGTTCAATTTTATAATCATCAAACAATCCAAATGAATCATTATCTGAGGACAGTATCTCACGTAAAATTGAAGGATTTCAGGTTTGTAGCTTTCCTGTCACTTAGCTGTGCCTTAGTATATATTATACAAAAACTCCTCCATAATAATTCTTTCCACACTCAATTGTTTTATGATCACTTCAGTTGTGTAATTGGTGTCATGTCAATTATCTCTAGTGGACTTATAATATGAATTTACCTGCTCTAGAGCATGCACAATGTGCTTTCCATTTCTTTAAAAAAAACACAATGATTTTTAGATACAGAGAAAAGGATTTTGCAATGCAGAATTTTGCTCAATGGAGTTAATGCTCTATTTTTATTCAGAGAAGAAAATGGCACATAGTAGAAGTGGGAAATAATTGTACATGCATTTACCTATGATTTCCAGTTATTTATGTGGGTAATCATGAGCAAGATTATAAACATTGTTAAAATGAGGCAGCTTGAACAGTGCATTAATATTCGCTGTTTGAAGTTGAATATAAATAGACTTTATTATACGTTCATTATTTTATCGTGTCTCATCTCCTTTAGATTTGTAATTTCCAGGGGGAGTATGATATATAGATGGGATAACCAGAAGAAAAAAAGTGAAATACTTTTTGTTATTTCTCTTTGGCAACGTGCAAGTTGATATTCATGAAACTGTTTTGTCTTGAAGATATTCATTATCCATGCACTTGTAAATACACTTTCTTCTTAAAACAGAAATAGATATAAATAGTGGCCTTTGTAAATCTGTTACCAAATTTTAAGATATATAAAGTGTGCATGTTTATTTTAAATCCTGTATTTTACTTTTATTTTTAAACAAAGTAGTTGACTTTTATGCACCAGAGTGGCTGATGAATGGTCCTGCCTCACTCCGTAGTTATCTGTCTTTGGTTGAGAGAGATTGGTTCCAGAATAACAATGATACCAAAATGGGTGAATGTTGAAATCCTACAAGCAAACACAGCACACTATTGGCATATAGACTATGCATATGCTCCCATATAGTTTATCTCTAGATTATTTATAATACTTAACACAATGTAAAAAAATTAAAGACAGTTGTTATAGTGTTTAGGGAAAAATGGCAGGAAAAATGTCCGTGCATATTCAGTAACTATTTAGAAATACTGTAGAATAATTGTTGGTTGAGTTCACTGATGTCAAATTGGAGGAAATGAAGGAGCAACTGGACTTCAGGCTAGAGGAGCTGCAGAATAGCCCCAAGGAAGAGTATGAGAGTAAATTTTAAACTGAGCCCACAGCTGAAGAGAACTGTCCCTAAAAGTCTGTAAATCTTACAGAATATGATGTTTCTCTCCAACACATTAATTTTCTGTCAATGTAAAGAGACAATGAATTTTCAAAGAAAATCTTGGTAATTTCAGAAAAAAAAAATGGATTATTCACTGATAACCCTTTTCACTGCTAGGCATTAAATAGCTTTTTTAAAGAATGTATTTGGTACAGGGTCTCACTATGCAGCTCAGATTCATCGTGATCCTCGTTTTCAGCCTCCCTAGTGCTTTGATTACGGAGATGGGACACCACACCTGGACGAGGTGGCCAGCTCTGCACACCCACGGCTGGGGCTGGCATGGAATGCAGAGCTGGGTATCAAACGTTGGGCCCTGCAGCTGCCCAAGTAGGTGCTTAGTTTGCTAAGCTATCTCGCCTGTCCTAACAAAGGTATTTTTCAAGATATGAGAACTGAATCTTTTCTTGAAGAGAAGAAATTACAAACAGGGGTGAGAAAATTTGGAAAATAAAATTTATAATGATTTATCTAATGAAGCAATTTTAAAAGTGGGTTTTCAAAATAAAATATCAAGAAAGAAGTCATTTTGCAATTTGTGTGTATAATTAATCATTGCCACTGGCAATACATTTACTTTGATATCTAATAATTAAAGTAAATTAATTGATTATATGGATTAGTATACATTCATAATTGTCATTTAGACTCCATGTACTTGGGTGGATTTATTTACCAATAGGATATTTTTATTTATTTATTCTTTTTTTTTTTTTTTTTTTTTTTTTGGTACCAGGAATTGAACTCAGGACCTTGTGCTTGCCAGGCAGGTGCGTACCACTGTGCTACATTACTCATTGGTATATTTTAAGAGTAGCTTACGTCCAGGACTTCAGATTCTTTTGCCTCAGTTACCTTTAATTGTTCAATTTTTCATTTTGTTCCTCTTCCATTACTATGGAAATCCAGGCTGTAGTACATTTTAGGTGTACTTAAGAGATTTTTTTAGATATCTTTTGAATTTCTGTATCACATCAGTTTCATTCTGACAGATGCAGCCACTAAAATAAGCTGTGTGATGCACTCAAACCTAAAATAAACCATTATTTCAGGGTTAGGTGCGTCATACCTGCAAATAACCTCATTTATCTAGAGAAATGTATTTAATGCTTATTGTATAAATACCAGTGTTTCAACATGCTCTACAATACCATCTGTCACTTCTTTTTGCATGCTACACAATTCAATGTAACCCTTATTCTGTTTTTTTAAGAAGGGGAACTCTTGATTATATCCCCAGATACTGTGACAAGAATCTAGGGATATCATGAAAATTATATCAAATATTATCCAAAATGAAATTTTAATGCAGCTTGAATGAAATAATTTCTCTGTTGCTAAGATATATATTTAAGTAACCTTATATCATTGGCATCTTTTATCAACTTGATTTAAAGTATGTCTTAAGCACAATGTTCTGGAAAGTACGAATATAAGTGCTGTTTCTTTTAGAAGAATGTTGTGTTATAGGGAACTCCTCCGCGAGAGAAGCAGGAAGGGAGGACATCGAAAACAAAGTGCTAGCATGTTGTTGCAAAAGTGGCTTCATTTTTTCTCTACTAAAACTGGAAATATGATTTTTTTCCAGACTACAATGAAGTGTTTATTAGATTGGTAGGGAGATGTAGACCTAGAGTATCTATCACACAAAGTTTAAGTTAATAAATATTTGCTAAGCACAGAGTACCAAGTTAAGTCACAGGCATCAAATTACATCTGTTCCTCAGACTAGGTGTGGTCCTGCCCCAAGGGGAAGGCAGGTATATGTGTGTCTGTCCAGAGAACCAGGGTCAGCATCACAGTTGGCCTAATTGCTGGAAAGAAAGCAGTACTTGAGAAAGCTTTCCCAGAGAAACTTTACCTGAACTGTGTTTCCAAGCATGAGTAGGGAGTTACCTTTTCAGATTGGTTTTAGATCACTTATCTCCTAGGTGGTTTTAGGGAGAATGAATGAGAAAATCTGAAATTATCCTGTCATGTACAAATCTATGGACTGGATTACAGAAAACTGTCTGTGTGTCTTTTCTTGCTTCTAATATACACAAACATTTTTTTAGAAAAATGCGTGGCCTATCTGACTTATTGCTTAATAGTTAAAACTGCATGTTGTGTGGGTATGTGGACAAGTAGACGGCAGGCTTTATGTATTGGATCATCACCTTAGTGAAGCTAAGATTTATTTTTTACACTTTCTATACAGACATGAAAAAATATATCTTTTTAAAATGGCACAAAGAGGAGGCAATTCTGTTGGTTTCAGACACCATTTCTTTACTGTGGCAGACTCTCCAATGAAGGGAATGAATTCATATTTAATTCACGCAATTCCTGCTGGGGAGGAATGACCTTATATTCTAGTTTGGATGCTTTCCTGTTTCACAGTTTTTGAGAGGCGTTAGTCAGTGTTCTAGCACATACGCTGTCTTGTCTCTCAAAGAGACACACACTTTTGTTGTGTGGGGATAGAGTCCAGGGTCTCCCACTTTGTGAGGAAAGTGCTCTATCACTGATTGATACACTCAAAGTATGAGATACATGTTTTGTAAATAGGTATATGTCTGTAAAGCAGGTGAGTCTTAGATGGAGTAGGGAAGGCTTAAGTTTGCTACATATTCAGTTTCATACTGAATCCAATTATCATAATTAATACATTAGAGAAACCTAGAAGAATGATACCTCTTTTGAAAAGCTATTTTGTTATCTCCTTCAGAGAAGAGCCATCTCTACAAGGCTAAGAAGAAAGACTAGGGAAATTCTCATGCATAGCAACCAACATACTCATTTATGTATTCTTGAAAGATTTTTTATTGATCCTTCTAATCTCTATATTTAATACTCGTAGAGCACGTAATTATTACAGGCCATAACGTTTAATAATTGTCTCTTTACCTGCTGGATAGTTTAACAGTATTTTGCTTATTGTGCTTACTTATTTATGCAATGATACACTTCACACTTAGGAAAATATAAAAACAACACTATTCTTTCTCATATCTGCTATGAAGCTTAATAAGGAAAGCATTCCAAACACCCATGAAGCTCTTTTTTATGTAGCTGTATGAGGTTGCTGCATAAGATCATGCCTCAAGCTAACTACTGTCCTCAGTTTGTTTTCTTTAATCTTCTACGTTATTCATAGTTTCACCATAGATGTGTGTATGCTTAGAAAAAGTATGGTGTCATTTTCAAAATTTCAGTTATCATGTTGCATATTTTAACCAGGGAACTTCTTTTGTGAACGCTTTTGACTTTTCCACCAATATATTTAGATCATTCATTTTCACTGCTCTATATTGCGTCATGTGACTTACCCACAGTTTATTAGGCCATTCGCATATTGTTAGATTTACCTTGCTTTTAAATTTTTGTTGTTTTGAGCAAAGCTATTACAAAAAGTTTTGTACTTGTTTGCTAGTGTATTCGTACATGAGTTTTCTGGGTTGTACTCTATAACAAACAAATTTATGTGGCAATGATATGGCTTCAAAGCAATATAAAATTTTAGCAATTTAAGGCCAGCCAGATAGCTCTGGATTAAAGCACCTGCTTAGGCAGGCTCAGGGATGGGGTTCCATCTCCTTCTGTAGTGTCACAGACCTGTAATCCCAGTGCTTGGGAGGATGAAAATAGCAGGATCACTACGAGTCCAATCTGCAGTGAGACCCTGTAGACCCTGTAATAAATACATACAAGTAAAATAAAATAAACGGTCACAAAAATACAATAAAATATTAGCAATTTGTCCTCCAAAATCTTTTCTGCCAATTTGTACTTCTACCAGCAGTTTGCCATAATTTCTTTTTTTTTTTTTTTTTTTTTTTTTTTTTTTTTTTTTTTTTTTTTTTTTTTTTTTTTT
>PVKA01038315.1:0-20290 GCA_004027165.1 Ctenomys sociabilis | reverse complement strand
TTGGAATGCCTGCTTCTGCTTTAATTTTCTCTGTTAGTATCTAAATCATTTCTCTCCTGTAATTATCCCCCTTGCAATGGCCTCCATCTTCTCATTCATCAAGAGTCAGAATCTTTCTGTACATGGACAACTGCCCTCATCAAACTAAAATTCACTTTCATCTGCCTTCAAAAACCTCTGTTTTCATTGTTTCTTCATCAGCTCATTCAGTGTGATGGATCCACAGACATACTTGGTCCTTGAAATATCTTTTCTTTGCAAAAAGCTCAAGCAGAGGAAAGTCTCATTTGCAAAATGTTGCAAATAAATTCATGTGTTGATGTAGTTTATATGCTTATGATTTTATTTAGAACATACTTACCTTTATTCATTGCTTTATGATTAATTGAATGTCTAAGGAAAAAGATTTAGGGACAAATATTTACTGGCACACAGCAATAGCTGCGAGTTTTTTTACTTCCTGGTATGTAATTTGATTTTGTGGAGCACCTAAGTCAATGACTATAATCAGAGAAGAGTGACTTTGAAAATAATAGTAATATTTTCCAATAAACTGTACTGTTCATACCATGGAGAGATGAATTGTAGAAGACATCATCTAACCACTGGGTATGGAACATTTCTCACTCTTTAGCTCTAAAATTCCATTGATCTTATTTCATCCCCTTCTCAGAATCTCTCCGCATCTCATCTCCTCTCATTTGCTCCAGTCCAGCTCCCATCATATCTTCCTGGACTTCTGAACAAACATTTGAAGGGTGTTCTGGATTCTGATCTTCCTGTCTGGCTTCCAAGGTCATCCAAAGTTTTTAAAAGGTGAATGAGAAGTAGTTTATTCTTGTGCTTCATATTGTCTTTGTTGTATCTACTGAGCTTTGACTTTTTCATGAAACCACAATAGCATATAATCAGCTATGGAAAATTTCTAAGGAATATGCATGATTGTATTGCAGTAAAGTTTTTTATCCCAACTCAGGCCGAACCCATTGACCAGTTTGCTAACTTTTGTTTTAAAACTGAGTTGCAAAATATGTCTCTTTCTACTCTGCAGTCCCCTCTATCTGTTTTACATGTGAAAGACTCTAAACACTTCCAGTGACCTGAAACTCCTGGCCTCTTAACTTGGTTCTTAGCACCCTGCACCAGACCTCTTCTCTGAGGGTGCTTGACGCTGAGCACTCTGGTCCCCTGGCTGGCGCACCTCATTCTGCATGGCATTTTTTTTCTTTCATTCTTTCATTCTTTCATTCTTTCATTCTTTCTTTCTTTCTTTCTTTCTTTCTTTCTTTCTTTCTTTCTTTCTTATTTTATTTTATTGAAGTACAAATATCAATGAGACAATTTTAAGACACCTTAACAGAATGGATTCAATAAATTAGTACATTGTAAACTGCTTTGATAATGTTTTGGTATCATACAAGGTGCATACATGATATTATACTTACAGACATTATTATAGCAGATGTCTCTTATCAGTAAATTAAGAGAGTGTAGCTGTTTATGTATCTTATTTTTTATGCCTGAATTATATCAAAGATTCAATAATTAATACGTTCTACCTTGTTATTTTCCTAGTGGTTCTCCATAGTACTAGAAGCCAACATAAAATCGTGTCCAACCACTATTAGTTGCCTCTCATAGAATTATGTAGAAGCACGGTGTACCTATCCCAACTGTACTGTCCATACACACACATCATGATTCTTCCTTTCTATACCCCTTCCTTTGTCTGCACCTATCAAAGATGGGCACTCCATTGTCATTCAACCAATTTCAGTGCCTAAACTCGACACAATTCAACACAGTCCAGCATTCCACAATAATAGTGAGCTATCTGAAGAAGTTGTCCAACAGCCATTTACACCTCAATTTATTATTACGGCCCCACATTGCATACCTCATTGCATACCTATGTACCAAAACATGTAGTTTTTGTTTCTGATGAGGTCAGTGAAGTCCCCTCAGGATTTATCTTGTAATCCTGTACCTTATTCTGTAGATACTTTGTCTGTGTCATCCATGTGGATGAGTCATGGCCAATGCTTGACCAGTTTGATCTCTGAGAGAAAGTCTTCTCTCCATGTAACTCTTCCCAGGCACAGTATAGAACTTCGATATCTTTCCTCTGTGGCTCTATAATCTCCTTGTTCAGAAAATTTGGGGCACAACTGAGTTTCATGATGTTACACTACAGGTTCTCCTATGTCCTGAGTCTTCGCTGACCTTGAAAAGCTAGGGCCAAAATGTTGGCTGGCCTTGCGGCTCTTCTATTCCTCCTATTTTGATCTGTGAACTTAGGTTGCTAACCATCGAGAAGAAAAGCTGATTAGTACCCTGCAGCATATGCCATTCACTTTGCCCTATCTGACTCAATTGTTTTTAGTTGTTGTCCATTTCTATTTGTATTTCTTCTTTTCACTTCTTATACTACAGAGACTATATGATATTTACACATGTGTGTCTGGTTTATTTCACTTATGAGTATATGTTCAAGTGGCATCCACTTCAATATAAATGCTTCAAGCTTATCATTTTTAACAGCTGAGTAATACTCCATTATATAGAAATACCACATTTTTTCAACCATTCCTCATGTGATGGACATCTTGGTTGTTTCCAAGATTTTGCTGTCACAAATTGTGCTGCTATAAACATAGGTACACATATATCACTATGATATGTTTTCAGTTTCTCTGGGAAAATTCCCAGTAGGGGTTAGCCGGCTTGAATGGGATTTCCAGTCTTATTTTTTACTGGTCATCCTCTCTACCTGTGACCCTTCCCATTCTCCTAAACAAACATGGTTAATATAATTTCAGTTTTGTTCCTAATCAGTTGAATTTTTGCACAAAATATCTCTGCAAAGAGATTGCCCTGACTATGAAACTGATTGCTTCCTTGTTCCCAGCAGCACTCCATCTTTATCTATTTTATAGATTTATTTTCCTTTATCATTTCAGGCTGTCTTATTTTATTTATTTATTTAAACATGTGTTTTTTTTTTTTTTCTGGTACACTAATGTCTGGAATCATTAGTCTACAATTAAAGGCTGCTGAACTAATAAATGAGTATAGTGTGCTTGGTAATAATACAACACTAGGAAGTACAAGAATGATTACTTCAAAGCATTGTGGAAATAGTAAGAAAAATTGTGTGGAACTGTTCATATCTTATTTGTAGTATTAACTGCCAATAGTGTATAGACTAATGCAGTAATAAGTCCATTCACAAATGTTTCCTTTTTTGATTTGTTTTTCAAACATAAGTGCTCTGTTTGTAAATTCTGCGTTAGATGACAAACATGAAAGACATTCTTCCCTATGCCAACACAATTGTGGTCATCATCCGAGAATCATGAAATAAATTAAATTGTTAACCAAGATAACACTGTCAGTAGTCTTTTACAGGTCCCTTCACAGCATAATGTCCACAAAGAATGGAATTAAAGGAGGCTGTGCTCCAGAGGGACAATGAGATTTTGGAACTGTGTGGAAGAACTCTCATGGTGGAATATGCCATTCTTATCAGGGAACAGAATATATTCTACAAACAATAGTTGACACAAAATCTGATCTGGTTCTGACTAAGGAAGAATTTTAGTACTAGTAGCTCTACTTTGATGTAGCTTTGTATAATACACCATGAGCTCAAATATGCGAATACTCATAAACTAATGTAGAAATTCTATATTCAGAAGGGAAATACCAAAGGACTGTTTAGTGAATATACCACTGCATATTCATCAGAGTGACTCCAATGAGAAAAGCCTTATTATACTTTCAAAATGTAGAGCATTATGGTCAATATCAAGAATGGGAACATGTAAGTAGTTCTCAATTTATATATAACAAAGCAGACTTTGGCACAACTATCCTAGGAAATGACTGGAAGGATCTAAGTGCTGAACATAGACACACCTTGTGACTCACTCATCTCATTTTCAGATGTACACCAAGAGACTTGAGTACACACACGTCCTCAAAGAAATACACATAAGACCTCATGGCAACACCATTCAAAGTAGCCAAATTTGGGGCTGGGGAGATAGCTCAGTAAAATAAGCACTTAAGGGCCTGAGTTCAATCCCCAGTTCCATAAATAAATAAATAAATAAATATGCAAAAAGTAGAAAAACCCAAAGTGAGTGATGGAATATGCATTCAGTGAATGCTATATTGAAAAGAGAATAAAATACAAGTGCTACATCTACCAAAACATACACAGTACATACATACACCATGAACACACAAAAAAAAACTGTACAATTTAATAGTCATTTATGCACAAGTTCACTGACATAAAGTTAGTATGATGATTAGTGAGGTTATCAGTTATCATTTCGTTACTGGAACAAAACACTGGACATAAAATCCTTAAAGCAGGAAACCTTTATTGGTTCGTGGCTTCAGAGGTTTAAATTCCTATTTTGCTGACTCAGAAGCAGAAAGGATCATGGTGATAGGGTATGTCATGGTCGCCAGAAGAAAATGATCAAGGACAGAGAGTTAGAGAGAGAGAGAGAAAGAGACAGACAGACAGACAGACAGAGACAAAGAGAAGGGGAGGGCAGAGAGAAAAAGAGAGGGGCAAGAATGCACCATTCTACATTGCCCCTCCAATTCCTGGGGTCCTCCAGTCACACCCCATGCCCTGACAACACATTCAGCTAGTCCATGGACTAATCCACTGATGAAGTTAGCACCCCTGGGAAGTCATCATCTTCAGAAGCTCCACTTCTCACTCATTTGGGGGACTTTTTTTTTTTTACCTGAACAGGAGAAAAGAGAGTTTTTACAGCCTTGATAAAATTCTGTTTCACGGTCTGGGTGATGCTTTCACAGGTCTGTTAGCTTGGGTGTGATCCTGCTGCAGGAGAGTAGCACATTAATAAAACGTTCACTTCAACAATTCAATTTGTTTCCCTCACCATTTTAAACAGAGCTCACATTGTTCCCTCTGATTTCCTTCCCCCAAACTCTCTACATAATTGTTCTTTATATGAAATACTCAATAAATGCAAGTGACAGCACTCTTAGGATCATCAATAGAGATACGTTAAAGAATGTTCCAGCTGCCTTACTCACAAATCTGGATGGAAAACAACAATCTGACCTTAATAAATCACACTGAAACTGTCACTTGCTTTGTGATTTTCACCATAAAATTTGAAAACTGTAGAACCCTTTAGTGTCATTTCTTCATGTATGCATTTCTATAAGGGTTTATCATGATCTCTGCGATTCTCCAGCAGAGATATTACCCGTTCTGTCTTCACTGGAGTCTACCCCCTGCTCTGTGCCATTTATTGTAACTAATTGGCCTAGACTGCGTGAGATCTCATTTAACAAAACATTTGAAGGCTCCTCAGGTTGATATATGCTTCAACAGGCTCCCTAAGCATCATTGGATTTCATTAGTTTCCAGAGCACACTGAGTTAATTATATCATGCAGAGGTTTTCAGGTTGAGTAGTCAACAAGAGAAAGGAGGAAACATGGTGATGTTAAAGAGGGAGAAAGGCATTGCTTACTTCGGTAGTCCTCAGGCATTACTCTCAGAACTTGAGAGTCCTTATCTGTCTCTTTCTGTAGGCAAAGTGTTGATGACCTGGGTGTGACCTACCAGATCCAGGTGGCCTTTCAAACAAATAAATCAGGGCCTTCCCTTGTTGAGATGAATCATTTGTGGTAAAATTTGAAGAGCCATGACAATATGTTGACAGAATTCTTTCTGGAAAGGTCAAGAAAAATGAAAGCTAACTAGCAAAGCAGTTTAGATCCTGCTATTGCTCTGCGGTACACACCCTTTTTCATGAGGGAGTGTGGGATACAGGAGATGAAAGATTTGCTGAAGGTTACACCAGCATTCCTTCTCTGTGTTTCCATCTGGGGGGTGGGGGAGGAGGGCTTTCCTCTCAAGTACAGCATTTTCTGGAGTCAGCTGTACTGCTGGAGCCTATGAACAAGCAGATTAGTTTCACTACTTTGTTGGATCCAAATTCTTGCATCTAAAGGAAACATACAGCCACCCTCCTCACAGACTTCTGAGAATTTTTGAGGAGCTGTCAGATTGTTGTTCACAGTGATAACGCATATGGAAAGAATCTGGAGGGTCTCTGCTAAGTCTTTTAATCCTGAATAGAGCACTATGTTTCTTGATATAGGAATGGCTGTCGTACAGTCCTTCTGCATGCCAGAGTGAGCTCAGTGCTTCAGTCTCATCCTCAAGCCCGTTGTTACATTTTATGTATATTAATGAGACTTTACTGATTATGTAATTACTCTGAGGGATATGGAGTGCACCAAATTGACTTCTTATACCAAGCACAATAATAATTGAAGTACTCTTTTTTCATCTTAGCTGTACAGTGTGTACCTCAAGCATAAATGCAGATACAGATATGGGCAACAACTATGAACATAAACATAAATGTGGAAATAGGTGTGGGATGAACTGTGTACATATATAAAATATTCACATAAAGGAGGGTTTAATATAACAGGATGAAAGAGCCAGATTTGGGGATTTTGATGTTTTTGTAGCAGGCATACCTCTCCTCATTACTTTAGAAAGTGGATTCAAAAATTCTGAGAATTTGAGGGGAAAAAGATAAATTCTACCTATATGTACTAATGACAGGATTTGTATTATAAACTGATGAAAGGCAAAAACAGTATGTACTCCATGCATTTCCAGAACTTTCAGATGAGATATAAGTGGCTGGTGAATACATAAAAGAATAAATGGCATATATATTCATCCATTCTAAATATAGAGTGGGGAAAACTTTTCCCATAGAAAAGAGATATTACCTGTTTCCTACCTTGCGAGGTAAGAGCTGCAAATTGCATCTCCTTGGTCTTATAGTTTCCCCAGATAATAACCCTGTGTCCCTACGAGTTGTGCTGGGTGGGAGGCCACCTCTGGCCCAGCACAGCCCTGATTGCAGTTGTTCTGTTGGACAGAGAGACAGCTGCTCAACAGAGGTGCCTGCCACTGTCAGCCCTATCAGCAACTGCAGCTTACTACACCGACCACCACCACAACGAAACAAATGTCGGCGATGAATGTAAGACAGATGATTTTGTTTATCTCAAGTGAAAAAGACAAGAAACGAGACCCCCGGGAGCTCTGAAATGAAAAACTTCTGAAGCTAATTGAGCTATGATTGAAAAGATTGCCTCACGTTATTACCAGCAGTCATTGGGCTTAGTCGTTAGCTTCCCCAGTGCAGGAGCAATCAGACCAGTTATTATGGTGCTCTCAAGCAGCAGAGTATCTCTTAGTGTGTATATTTTCTGGAAAATGATAACTTATTAAAGGTATAAGTGGAATTTCTGAAACAAATTCAATAAATATATTTTAAGAAATTTCTCCCTTCGGTAACATTTGTCATAGACTCAGACAAGTCACTAGAATTCTTTGGCTTTATATAGCAATACTGCCGGTGCAAATACAATGCAGATCACATTGATAATCTTAAATTTTCTTGAAGCCTTATTAAAAATGTCAGAAGTGAAATTAATTTAGATCACATTTGTGTTCATCCAAAAGATCTAAAATAACATGCACTCAATATAAAAATTCTTAATGAGATGTTTACGTTATTCATTTGGTACTAGTCCTTAAGATCTCTGGTGTATTTTTCACTTAAGTAATACCGCACTTTGATAAATCAGACACACAAAAGCTTTAATATTACAAAATTTCTTCTGTAGGAGAACCAGAATATCTGAAAAAAGAAACAGAACCACCATTTGTCTGTCACACCCTCATATATATATATATATGTACGTTAAATAGTATAGACAATAGGAAACAGGAAGGAAAGCCTTTGCCAACTAGAAGAGCACCCGGAGATAGAGGGAAAGGGCAGGGTGTGGAAGGAATCAAGATGTCAAACATGCTGGCACCAGCGCTGCACAGTGAACGCCGAGGTCATGCGCAGCACTGCACACATGTACTGGTTGTCAAACTAAAACCCACGGTTGTTCTAGGCATTCCCCTTACTAGGCTACCTACAGCTTGCTCTCTACCTGGGTGTTCTAAGGCCTAATTTATACTTTATTTGTCCCTACATTTGTTCTGCATCCTTGCAGCTGTGGCACTTCCGGATTTCAGGGCTGTACTTTCTCGGGCTGTTCTATGTGCTCATTCATGGAGGAAACTCTTCTCTCTGTTAATAAGAGAGAACAGTTCCCCTTGCACTGTATGTGAAAGAATGGCCTCATCATAGCAAGTATGGCACGGTTTCCCAGGAAACCATTAACAAACAATATCATTTATTTTAATTAGGTTTTGATTATTCTCTCGTTATTATTCTGACTAAATGTCAGGGTGCACATTATGCAACTTGTATAGAGGGATCTTCACTGGTGTTGCAAGCTGAAAAGTCCCCATTGAAAAGAAACAGAACCACCGTTTGTCACACCCTCTTATCAAAACGTTGCTCAGCACGTAGAATGCCTCATTCGAACCGATCATTTCATCTGCAATCCTATCGTTAGAATTCCCCCCAGTACAAGATGCTCCATCATCTTTACGACATTCTGTACATGAAAAAAAAAAAAGACATTCACTCTGACTGAAGTAGGTTATTAACCTTACTTGGGGGCAAAATATCTCTAATTTTCTTTTTACTGGTACACACTTGCCCAGCACAATGACTGGATGCCTCGTGGGGAGGTGGCACACCAACGTGACACCTGCAGTGATCGTTTCTTCTCCCTCCTCTCCTCTGCCTTCCATTTCTTGGTCCTCTTTTGCATAAGATCTGCCTCCCAAGTCGATGATACCTGTCTTTCATTTAGCTCTTTCTGTATTTTTTTATTTAAGTCTTTTTCAGGAGAGGAAACTATATCACATCGTTGTTGTTTCCATTGTGTATTCACAAGCTTTGGGGTATTTGTATAGCAATCAATAAATCAGACTTGCAGACCACGAGATGGGGAGGGAGACAATTCTTCTACTTGGCCTATACAACCAGTGGGGGTTTTAAGCATAGTCAGTGTCAATATGTCAGCTCTATGGGAAAGGGCGCTCCTTGCCTGGCTTCAAAATCTTCTCTCTTCCTTGTTATCCTACTTTCTCTAACCTTCCTTCCTTCCTTCCTTCCTTCCTTCCTTCCTTCCTTCTCCTGGAAGACCTGCAGGAACAGTGTGGCAGCAATAGGACAACAGAAGCTCAAGCTAAGTGTGAAACAGCATAGACCGTATCGTGTGTATGGGTGTAAAATGTTCAAAGAATACAAAATAAGATAAACACCACACTGCACATGGAGTTTTATTTTTAAAATGAGAAATAAACTGTCCAATATGTCCCTAAATGGGTTTTAGATGTGTTTAGAAGGATTTTTTTTAGTATTACTAATTTCAGAGATTCTACTAATTAGAAATAGTTTTAGAGAAAGCACATGCAGACAAATAGAACTAAGAGGCAATCGTGACATCAGAATATTGGTAATGATGAGCTGATATAGAAGCTCAGATCCACGGCATTGCCTGTAAGTAGAATGAAGAAAAAAAAAAAAAGAAAGAAACAATGGAGGAGGCCTTTCCATTGTCCTTACAAAGTGCCATAATGACAAGAGACATCTTTCTTGGCTTGCCTTGGTCTATTTTGAGAGCTAATATAAATTTTACATCCCTTCACTCACAGTCTGCAATATTAAGACACCCACACACATAATTTAATGAGTTCTAGCTCACATTAATGCTTAGCCGTTTAGGTAATGTTGTTAAACTCTTTAATTCCTATACCTTAGACTCTAGAGAAATAAAGGGATAGAATTCTGCAGTTTTGTGTTTAAAACTGAAAAATGTGGTTTTACTCCATGGAAAAGTGTCCTGAAAGCACAGAATCCTACAAATAAACCACAAACCCTATTGAACATGAATGAACCATAGTGAGCTCATCAGAATTAAAAGTTGGAAGGGGCCAGGGAGATATGGCTCAGTAAAATAAGCACTGTCCTGGCAAGTCCAAGGTCCTAAGTTCAACCCTGGTTCTGCCAAAAAAAAAAAAGAACTAAAATGTGGAGTCATTGCCATCACTTTGAATTTGCCCAACTCATGTGACCATTAAAGCATGATCACAGAATCTCACAAGTGAGAACAGTTACAGGATTCCTTGTTTCCAAAGACATTAGCACATCCCCTGTGCACCATTTCAGCAGCGCTGGACAGTGTGGACCCGGAGCTGTGGATGATGGCCACAGACTGATTTGCTCCTTCGTTTGTCTGTGTGATGACACAAAGAAATTTCCCGTAATTTGGAGAGGCTGCATTTCCATTGTCAGCTCCTATTCTGGGTCACAGAACCTGCAAATTTTTAAATCACAAATGAGTTTTTCACTGCTTTTTATTCAAAGCATAAATTAGGTTTATATGTTTTAGTATCTTATTTGAATGATTTTAGGATAGACTAATCTATTGAAAATCAACAAATTATGCATAGTGATACTGTAAATGCAAAAATAATGAGCAAATTAATATATCCAAAATAGACACATGAAAATTAGCTCTGATATAATTAACACTTTAGAAGAATAATTAATTAGCAGATGATTGAAACCACAAATGTTTTCTTATTCCTTTTCCTGTGAAGAACAAACAAATAACAACAAAAACTTGCAATGAGAAATCATACAATAATCAGTAATGCTTAATGAATTTTAAGCCATTTGGAATCATCTAGATAATTAAAGAGCAGTACATTAAAATAACTCAAAGTTCATATCAGGATATTCTCTCCCAGCACATCCAACAAATTAAATTAAATTGAAGACTTAGGGATAACAAATTTAAAGTCCCAATTCAAATGAGCATCTGAGATGAATACATACTTCTCAGATGAAGAAACACAAACAGTAAATAAATATATGAAAAAAAATTCAACATCATGGGTCATCCAAAATATGCAAATTAAAACAACACTGAGATTTCATCTCAGCCCAGAAAGAATGGCGAATATCAAGAACTCAGCCAACAACAAACACTGGAGGGCCTGTGGGAAAAAAGGAACCCCTCTGCACTCTTCTTGAGAGCAAAAAGTAATGCAACCACTGCAGGAATCAGTGTGGAGATTCTACAAAAATCTAAGCTGGGAGTTCTCATTGGACCCAGCTCTTTCTCTCTTTGGTATCTTCCCAGAAGAATCAACCTCACACCACAACAGTACATGTGCACCCATGTTTGTGGCAGCACAATTTGTAATATCTGGGTCTTGGAAACAACCCAAATGCCCATCAACCAAGGCATAACTATACAAGATGTGGTCTTTTTATACAGTGGAGCAGTACTTAACCATAAGAAGGATAAACTTGAGATTTTTATAGGTAAATTGATATAACCTGAGTCTGTGCGCATAAGTGAAATAAAAGACACACATGTGTGAACACTGTATGTTTCCATAGTGTGAGAAGCTAAAAGTGTAAATTAGATCCAAAATGTATAATAGATATTATAAAATGGAAAGAAATTTCAAAAGGCATTTCTTTTGTGATAAGGGAATGGAACAAAGAAGGCAAGAAAAATAAAAACAAACATATATATATTATATATATATATATATATATATGTATGTATATAAGTTAAGACAGCTATATTACTAAGTTCTATTCATTCATTAAAAAGAAAGCTTTGTGCTAATATTGTTTGGAGAACTGAGATAGCGCTGATACCTTGTGCAATAAGTAACTAATTTGAAGATAAGAATACACAATTTATTAACCATTGTCATCCCATTATTTTGAAATTTGTTTCATTTTTTCACTTTACTTTTTTTAATTTAAGGGTAAAGTTTAAGTTTAATATTCAGTCTGCCATAATTGGACTGTGTCCTCAATATGTATAGGTGTATTTTCCTTGTATGCATAAGTCCCAGTGGTTAGTAGTGAGTTTTGTTTTAATAAAAATAATTGCCCTTGTGCATTTTCTAGTGTAAGATAGACATAAGGATTGGATCATAACTTTAGGAAGACCGATGAATTATTTCATGCGTACATGTTTCTGTACCCACAGTGCCAAAATCTCCCTGTGAGGATGTCCAAGACTATGTAGAGAATAATGAAGCTAACCTTTTATCAGGTTGATTATGGAATTATTTCTCCTAGAAAATGGTTCACATTCTTGCTGTGTCACTCTTTCCAACTTGAATGCTCAATCAATTTTCAAAAATAAAATAGTAATGACTGCTATCCAAGGCTGCCCCGGGACACCATTCCACACTGCCTGCCTGGTACAACCCTATTTGTGGCAGTGCTCCTGTTTCCATCTAATTCACTCAGAATGGATGCAGTCTTGCACCTGAGATGAGACGGCAAACCCGAGGGTCTTGTCCCTTCTACCTACAGAGGCGGAGATGGCCTCAACCTGTGTAGTGACTGCAAGGTCACTTTGTGACAGGCAGCAAAAGTGACAGAGGGTGCCCACCTCTTGGCACGCTCATCACTAAGGCAATATCTGGATTGAGAAGACCTCTTCCTCTCTCTGTGGCAAAAGGGACACAGACCGCACCATGGGAGGCTCTCAGGGAGCCTGGATGGACACATTTAATGAAGATCGCTAGACCCTTGGGGGCCTGAAAGCCCCCTTGCTACTATCAGTATATTTCAGGAATTTCAAAATAGCAGTGTAATAAAACGTGAAATCGGTGGGAAAATTCTACAGCGATTTCTAATCTAAATATGTGTGGCAGCATCCTTGACACCCTTGAACTGTGAGTAATAGGATCACTACTGCATCCTCTTGTTATCTGCATGTATCTATTTTTAAAACACTGTAATATAGTTTTCAGTTTCAGATAATGCATGCCACTGCTCCTTAATGATAGAGATGAATAGAATATTGATTAGAAAACAGTCTGGGTGACAGGTAATTGATAGGGGTGGCAGGGAGGTGCCATTTTCCATCTTCGTTTTTACATAATAAGTACAGATCTCTTCACAGCAATAACGCAGATGAGGCATAATCAAGGAACTGTAATATATAAATTAAAGTTTAATTAAAATGTCTGATGCAAAAGTAAATATAGTCTTAGGTTATAATCTTATGTTACAAATGAATCTGATGCTTTTATCATTGAAGGAACAAAGAGAAGCATGCATAAGAAGAGGGGGAGACTGACAAGTGTTTGGGCAAGGAATTTAAATGTGCCTTTCACTGTTTCTTAAGTGAAAGGTACATGCATTTGGATGATCATGGTGCGCACAGGTGTGCACCGTCAGCACACTCTCGTTTAGCCAGGTACTAATTGAAGGATTCGGGAGTGTGGAAACATGCGCCTCTGGAAGCTCAACCAGAAAGCCTCACGACTTGCTTTTAAAGTTAGGGTAAAGTTCTGAGAAAGACAAGATGAAAGGGGTGAGGAGGTGTGCTAGGTGCACTGCGAGATGCCCGCACACGCCTCTTTATCCATCTCACTTTGATTGTTCATCAAACTGGAGTCGCGCCTTGCTCTTCCCTTCTGCTGTCTGCTTTGCCTCCCAAGGGCCTCGGGTACAGGCAGGCCTCTGCAGCACGTGCAGCCCACGCGAGGGTCGCCAGCGACTAGTTGCCGGAAGTAGAATACTTCCAATATGGATTTCTTCGAACTGGATGCCCGAAGCGACCCCTGAATGTGTTCTGTAATGGCCATGGAGGACACTGAAAATATGACGACGCAGTACCCACCTAAGTAAGGCTCTGAAGCCAGGTCTCAAAATTTCCTAGATTTATGCCGTGCTTTCCTATCTAAAATGCAGAAGGACAAGTTCCACTCTCAAAAACACTCAACCCGACAAGAGGAGCAGCATACTGCTTGGTAGAAAATAGAAGATTTCATTAAAAAGTAAAAAGAAGAAGAAGAAGAAGAAGAAGAAGAAGAAGAAGAAGAAGAAGAAGAAGAAGAAGAAGAAGAAGAAGAAGAAGAAGAAGAAGAAGAAGAAGACAACTGAAGTTAAACACTTTGTATTTATTTATTTCTAGAAAATAGCATTTAATTAAATATTGTTTATATCTCTTCTTCTGTTTTCACATCTTGAAAGATCCAGGACAACTTTAATGGTAAAAAAAAGGGAAAAAAATGTTTTTAGAAAAAGAAGGTTTCTTCTTTAAAAATAAAGTAGAGGTAATCTTTCTAGAAAAATAAGTAAACAAATTATTTTCTATTGTTTTTATGCAGATGTTGGCTGCTACTGCTATATACTCTAGAAAATAGATCTGACTGAGCCTTATGTTTCTTTTGGTTGACTTTTCAGACCCCTGACATTGTCTGATAACAGCTTTTGCTTTAATCCAAACAGAAGTACGTTTTTTAAAGAACACAAAATATTAAAAGAAAGGAGAAAACCAAAAAGAAAATTCAAAGGTACAAAGTTTCACTTAACAAAGGAATAAAAATTCAACACGTGTTGCTGTATTGTATGATGTTATCTAAAACTTAGTTGTTTACATAGCAGACATACACATGCAAAACTGGTTAAACAAAAAAAGTTATAAAAAATTAAAAAGAGAAAAACAAGAGTAAATGAAAAATGTCTAAAGCATTATCTTCCCCTTTCAAAAGAGGAGCAGAGATTGGCAGAACTTGAAGAAAGCACAGCGGCTAGTGAACACAAAAGGAAAGATCTCTTAAAGATAATAAGAAACCAGGAAATAAAAATACAACAGCTACAGGATGATGCAAAGAAAAATAATATAAGACAGAAGTAGAGGGCTGGGGTGATAGCTCAGTGGCTTCAATGTCTGCCTGGCAAGCACAAGGTCCTGAGTTTGAGCCCTGCTACAAAAAAAAAAAAAAGACAGAAGTAGGTTGAAAAACAATACACAGGGCCTCCCAAATAGCTCAGTGCATTAAAGCACCTGCAAGCAGGCACAAGGGACAGGGGTTTGATCCATGGGCCTGGGAGTGCTCAGAGGGCAATTGAGATGGGACTTGGTGGCCCACACCTATAATTCCAGCGCTTGGAAGGCTGTAAACAGGTAGATCACTATAAGTCCCATCTAGTAGTGAGGCCCTGAACACCCTGTAGACCTTTCCCTAAAATGAAAGAAAGAAAGAAAGAAAGAAAGAAAGAAAGAAAGAAAGAAAGAAAGAAAGAGAAAGAAAGAAAGAAAATGCTCAGATTGATACAATCTTATAACTCAACACAACTGAAAAAACTCACCTGAACCATGCCACTGAGACGTCCCATAGCTCAAGACTAAATACACACACTGCTTGTATGTGATTGTTCTCTTCTTTTCTACGATAAACAAACAAATGAACAAAAAACAGCTTGATATATGATGTCAGGGGAATTTGTGTTTTTATCGCCGCCAAATAATCCTGTGTAATCTAATTAAGGATCACGTGGTGGTTCCTGCAGTATGCTCCAGTCTCTGCCAAGTGTGATCCCTGAAGAAAACTGCAACTGTTGGATTGTCTGAAAGCATCTAGACACTGATCGTCATTATCATCTCCATTATTAGATTTTAGATTTTTCCTATATTTCTGCCACTAGTGACCTGAAAACTTTTGGTTCATGGATTACAATAGGAAGAACTTACCCTAAGAATGACTGTATCTTTTCTGGATATCCAGGGAGATCATTCAAATGTTCTGGAAACATCACAACTAGGCAAGGATGCTTCGCATAATTTCATGACATTTTCCTCTTGTATGCAAGTTTCCGAGTACCTTCTAAGTCATTTCTGGCTACAGTGCCTGGTACTATTTTTAAAACCAAATTAAAATCTGCACATATTGACTTTAAAACAAAAGCAATATTTTTCATTCTGCACGTCTGTCTCATGGTTTACTGTATAGACCAACAATTTCTATCATTTCCAATGATTCTCAAAGACAGAGAGAAAGAGATGGAGAAAGACCAGGCAAGAATTCTGTTTTGAAATGTTCTATCACAGTTTCCACGCTGGGTTTGATAGTTTACAAGGAAGAAAAACAACTTTGGACTCCAGAAATACCTATAATTCTTATTTTATATTAATTTTATTGAGAAAGAAATACCAATGAGACACTTTCAAAACAGGTTAGTAGGACAGTTACAATAATTAGTACATTGCATATTGTTGTCTTTGTAGTAGTTATTCATAGTACAGGATGCAGGTATATCTTGTCTAAAAACTCTTACTTCAGGGCCGGGGAGATAGCTCAGTGGAATAAGTGCTTCCCTGGCAAGCGCAAGGGCCTGAGTTGAATCCCTAGCTCTGCAAAAATAAATAAATAAATAAATAAAAATAAAAACTATTACTTCAAAACTTTCTTCTCATTGAACTAAGAGAAAGTGGCTGTATAATCTATGCTAACAATTATATATATAATTTTTTCACTGCAAAAGTTCCTTCATTTTTATCCCCCTTTTTGGTTTACTTTTGTTGGAGATGGGTATTCTTTTGCCATTTAAATATTGTAGGTGCATAAATTCAGCAAAGTAATCCAATATAGTCCAGTCATCTATAATAGTAGTGGGTTATCTGCAGGACTGGCAATGTCAGCAGTTGTTAACTTGAGCATTTACAGCTCAGCATATTAATATGGTTTTACATTTTATACCTCATTTTTATACTTTTCTGCTGAACGATTAAGACCAAGATAAGGCAAGAGCTATATAACAAGAAATGCAACTTTTGTATCTGACAAGGTCAGTCAAATCTCCTCAGGATTTATCCTGAAACCCTGTACCATAGTTTGTAGATCGTTTGTCAGTGTCTGCCATGTGGATGAGTCACAGCCATTGCTTGACCAATTTGCTCTCTGTGAAAGCCTGGGAGAATGATTTCTCTCCCTGTGACTCTCCTTTTGCACACTCTACACCAGTCAATCACTTTCCTCTGTGGCCCCATAATCTCCTTGATCAGAGAATATGGGACACAACTGAGTTACATGGTGTTACAGTTCAGGTTCTCTTATGTCCTGTGTCCTCACTGACCTTGAAAGGCTAGGGCCAAAATGTTGGCTGTCCTTGTAGCTCTTCTTATTCTTTAATACTTATAGTTCTTATTAAAGAAAGATGCTCATTTCTTTTTTACTGATTATAATTAAGAATATAGGGAGTGCTTTTTAAGTCCCAGTAAAAGCCTCATTACCATCAGTATCCCTCAGAATATTACCCCTTGCTTTAAACACACCTATCCCACTGTTTGTGTCACTATGAGTAGTTGTGAGAATCCCTTTTTGTGTCTTTCCTTGTGCTTTCATGCCTATTCTAATGTCCTGAATTGATTCAATGTCTTTACCTTTCATGCTCAAGTTTTGCTTTTTTTTTTTTTTTTTGTGGAACTGGGGATTGAACTCAGGCCCTTGCACTTGCCAGGGAAGCATTTATTTCACTAAGCCATTTCCCCAGCTCCTATTTTTTAATTTAACAAGTCAAATGAATGTAAATCCAGTTAATGAGGCAGGCAAGGTCACATCCATTTCTTTCAGGACTGCCTTCCTGCTGGATGACCCTCACTCTGCCATTCACTCTAACCTTGGATGCTCATAAAAGAGGACTTCTATATGCAATTCAGAGCATCAAGAATGATGGGATCTAGTGTTCAAAGCGAGAGGGAGTATAAATGTGGTTAATGGAAATGTACCTTTTACTGTCATATATAATTTTATTTAAATACTGTCCAAATATTTTGATCACCTCTGTGTCTTCCACTTTGAGAAGTACTGTTTTAGGAGTATTCTAGTTCATATAAAACCTACTTTTGTTTTAGTATGCTCTCCTAAAATACCAATAGTCATAGTGTATACTTTGCTTATAAACATACACACACACACACACACACACACACAGATACACAAATACAGAGCCCTTCTTGATCCTCCTCATGACCCAGGAAGTTTATATTTATAATCCCATGGAGAAATTATTGTAATTCTAGTGCGTTATTTCCAATCTACCACTTCTAGCACAACCCATGGCAAGAATAAAGACACTAAGTCATATTTGTAGTTGTGGGGAAACAAGGGCTCCTGGGTCCAGCTATAATGATGGTCAGCTTGAAAAAGGCCTTGACCCAGGGCCAAGCCTGGGTTTTATCAATTATTGATGATGGAAGTAGCTTGAGGATGAGTGACTGTAAGAGTGGTGGGAAGTAACTGAGTCCTATGAGCAGGGCTACATTGGAGTCCTCAAATCAGCTGTACAATGTACAGAGAGAATGATATGCAGAGAGAGAAATCCTTATGACACAGGGGAGGGAGCAACTAATGTTTTGGGATCCTTGCTTCAGTTCTGATGTGTCATCTTTATGTCCTGGGAAGTTGTAGCCTCTTATCTCAAGGTTCATCTGAGAAAGAACTTGGAGCCCCACTCTCCACCCACCCAGTCTCACACAAGTTTGGGGGGATGTTGTTGTTGTTGTTGTTGTTTTGTTTTGTTTTAGTACCAGGGATTGAACTCACCACTCTGCACTTGTCAAGCAGGCATTTATTCTGCAGAGCTATGTCCCCAGCCCTCACATATGTTTATATAGGAGCTACAGAGGTGAGGAAACACTTATCTGTCACCTTACTTCACTACACATGAGCACTTCAGCTGGAGCAATCTGAATTTCTAATTGAAGGGATAAGGCAAGGCCCTATCTAGTTCTGCACATATCAGTACATGGAGAGGAGGCCAGGTTCAGCCAAGACAGAGACAACAATTCAACTGCTTCTGCTTCAAGGAAACTCATCCACATGGAGACACACATACACACACACACACACATACACACACACACACACACACACACACACACACCTGCCACACATGACATGATTGAACCGATACAGTGATATTCTGAAGAGCTGCCTAGGGCAGGTCGCAGAACAGACAGCACAGGAGGGCCCTGCTCTCAGAAATCCCCTGTGGAAAAACACAGATGGGAGTGATGAGGGTGTGATTCACAGTGTTTCCCTGCTAGGTAAAATGTGTGTAACTATACAAGAAATTTTTGAGATCCTTCAAAAATGGCTGTATTTTCCTCATCTTCACAATAATAGAGAGGCAAACTAGTGTGACGGGATTTTTCCCTCTCTGAAGAGGACTGTGAGCAGTAATCTACATGAAATATACCAATGCAGATGGCTGGTTTTGTCCCTGTTAAAGCTCTAAAGAAACTTCTTGCTTTTTATAAATGATCCGTAAGTGCCAACCATTTATTTTTTATTTCATCAAATATGAAGCCAGTATCTTCTACTTGCGAGACACTCTTCTCGATTCCTGGGGAAATTGTAGGGGTTGAAGCACGTCGGGAATTCCTACCTAGATGGAATTTATGGTCTAGGAGGATGAAGGATGAAGTCAAGCACTGAACCAAATAAATAAATAGAAGATGTAGTCTCTCATAAGGAAGTGCACTGTCAAAAATTAATCAAAGTAAAGGTTAAGCATATCAGAGAGGGATTTTTAACACATGGAATACCCAGGAAAGACTTAACTGAATTTGAGTTAAAGACCAAAGGAGAGAAGATGAAACATGTGTTTTGCCTTCTTAGACATTTAGAAATCTCTTTAAATTAAAAATAGCCTGTCATTGAATAGCTGTATTCAATGGTCAGTACAATACTGTAAAACATTTTTTAAATTGCAAATCCCTAAAGAATGCTATAGTAATGAGGCATTAACCTACGTTGCTATGGTCTGATTTTAATTATATTCACAATTCACTGTTGATGTAGATTTTCAATAACATGTTCAGGAAACCTTGTGCAGGAAAATGATGCTGTACTAGAGTATATAAAAGAATAACCAGTAAAATACGCTTGTAATGAAATTACATTATTTACTTCATAAACATTGCAATGTCACAGGCTATTTCAGTGGTCAGGTGTTTTATTAAAGCTTAGTGCAATGATTAGGGATAAAGCTTAAAAAGAGACGAGGTCAAGAAACAACATTTTGTAATTAGGGCAGCCAGATTTATGATAGCTTTTTGCCAGGAGAAACTCAAAGTATGATCAGCATGATAAGTGGGACTTAAATTTATAAACAGTTTACTATTACAATTGCTTTGTTCAACCCTAATAGCATTACATTTGGCTAAAGATACAAATTTTTTATTAGATAAAAGTCTTCTGATCATATTTCAAAGCATACATTACAAAGCAAGTGAAGATTCAGATAGCAAGTGTGATTAAATGAATTTAGTACTAATTCCAAAAATCCAAAATGATAGGAAAATATATTCAGCTACCAAAAGAGTTAATGTAGAGCTCAGACATTTATAAATTGGGGCCAGCCAAATAGCTCAGAGCATTAAAGTGCCTGAAAGCAGGCCCAGGGTCTGGGGGTTGGATCTCTGGGCCTTCCATGTTGGCCTCACCCCCCCCC
>PVKA01038314.1:0-20335 GCA_004027165.1 Ctenomys sociabilis | reverse complement strand
CACTTAGTATGATGTTGGCTTTTGGTTTGTCATAGATAGCTTTTATCAGATTGAGATAAAGAACATCTATTCCAAATTTCTGTCAGTTTCTTTTTTAGTATCATGACTGGATGCTGGACTTTTCAAGAGCCTTTTCTGCATCTATTGAGATGATCTTTTGAGTTTTGTCCTTGGCTGTGTCATTGTGGTGTATCACCTTTGTGGTTGTACATACGTTGGACCATCCCTGCATCCCTTTGATGGATCCCACTTGGTCATGGTGTATGATCTTCTTGATGATTTGCTGCATTTTTCTTGTCAGCATCTTGTTGAGGATTTTTGTGTCTGTGTTCATTAGGGAATTTGGCCTGTCACTATCTTTCTTAGGTAGGTCCTTCTCTGGTTTTGGTATCAGGGTAATGTTTGCTTCTAGGAATGGATTTGGAAGTATTGCTTCCCTTTCCATTTCATTAAAGCATTTCAGAAGGAGTGATGTTATGTCTTCTCTGAATTTCTTGCAGAATTCTCCAGTGAATCTATCAAGGCCTGGGCTTTTCTTTATTGGCAGATTTTTACTTACATTTTCAATTTCATTGATTGATATTGGTCTATTTAGGGCTTTTATATCTTCTTTATTCAGCTTTTGTAATTCATATGTATCTAGGATTCTGTCGATTCCCTCTACATTTTCCATCTTAATAGAATACACATTCTGAAAGTAGATATCGATGATCTTCTCGAGTTCTGCAGGGTGTGTTTTGATTTCACCCTTTTCATTCCTAATTGTGTGGATCTGAGTCTTTTTTCCTTCTTTGATAATGTTGAACAAGGTTTTCTTGATTTTATTTAGTCTTTCAGAGAACCAACTCCATTCATTGACTGTATTTTTTTAGTCTGCAATGTGTCAGTTTCTACTCTGATATTTATAATTTCCTCCCTCATATGTGATTTTGCTTTTTCTAGAAGTTAAAGTTCACCATTAAGTTGTTTATTTACAGTTGGTCTGTTTCCTGATATGAGTAATCACTGCTATAAATTTTCCTCTGAGGACTTCTTTCATTCTTTTCAGTAAGTTCCAGTAAGTTGGATTGTTATTATCATTTAATTGTATAAGCTGCTTAATTTCTTCTTCAATTTAATCTGTGATTCCTTGGTTGTTCAGGAGGGTGCTATTTAACTTCCATGTGTTTATGAAGTTCTTGTGGTATCTTTTGCTGTTGATTTCCAATTTCACTGCACTGTGGTCTGATAATATGCATGGGATAATTTTGATACATTTCCATTTACTCAAACAGGTTTTGTGAGCTAGTGTATGATCTATTTTGAAGAACACCTCATGTGCAGCTGAGAAGAGTGTGTATTCCGATGTTATGGGGTGGGACACTCTGTAGACATGTACAAGTTGCATTTGTTCAAAAGTTTGATATAGTTCCAATATTTCATTCTTGATTTTTTTGTCTAGTTGATCTTTTTATGATGGTAGGATATTGAGATCCCTCCATATAATTCTTTTTAGCACTTACTTGATTTTTCATACTAATTCATATTTGTTTTATGTAGTTGGGTCCACAGGTATATGTTGAGTATATATTTGTGATATCCCTTCTTGGATTATTCCCTTTACAAGTATTTAGTGACCTCCTTTTTCAGTCTTCATAACTCTTTGCTTGAAATTTGATTTTTCTGCAAATAAACTAGCTATTCCGGCTTTTTGGCTGGGTTCTTATTGCAGAGTATGCTTTTTATCCTTTGACTTTCCATCTATGAATTTCTTTTTGAATTAAATGTGTTTCTTGTATGCAACATATTGTTAGATCTTGTTTCTTGATCCTTTCCGCCAATCTGATTGGGCAGAATTGATTGGTGAATTGATACTGTCAAGTTTGATGATTATATACATATAAATACATACATACATACATACATACATACATACATACATATATATATATATATATATATATATATATCCTTGTGCAATTGTTTGCCTTGCTTGGTGGATCTCTTATCTCTTATATTGTGGTTTATGTAGATTTTCTCCTTGTTATCTCTTTCTAGAATGTTCTTCAAAAAATCTTGAAGTGCTGATTTGGTATTTGTAAATTTCCTCAGATGTTGTTTGCCATGGAGGTATCTTAGTTCTCCATCAGTTTTGAAAGATAATTTTTCAGGGTACATCAATTTGGGTTGATGCTTGTTTTCCTTTAGAAGTTGAAATACTTCACTCTGTGCTCTCCTTGACTTGAAGGTTTGTCCTGAGAAGTCAAATATGATTCTGATGGACTTTCCTTTATAAATGATTTGTTCCTTTTTCCTAACAACTTTTAAGATTCTATTCTTGTATTCAGTTTCTGGAATCTTGACTATGATATGTTTGCCTTTATATTATTTGATCGTGGCTAATTGGACTTTTATTTGACCCTCTTATTTGTATGTTAAATTATTTTTTTCTAACAGAAATTTTCTACCATGATGTCTGTGAGCAATTATTTTGGGTTTCATTTGTGCTATCTTCTGCTTTTTCATTGACTCCAGTCAATCTTAAATTATTTTCTTTTCCCCTTCTAGCAACTGCTGGATTGATTTCTCATGGCACCTTATTATTTTCAGGAAGTCTTTCTTTTCATAATTTCTAACCAAAAGCCCTACTTTATAGCTGAGATCTTGTTCTTGCACTGGCTTATCCTGCTGTGGATAATTTCAGTGAAGTTTTTGTTCTGGGTATATACTTGAATCTTCCTTATCAATTCTATTTCTTTCCTATGTGGAGCATTCATATGTTCCCCAGTTTTGTTAAGCTCCTTTGTTTTTAACTGTCTCTTCTTTAGATTTTGAGTCTTTGTTGTGAACACTATCTCTACTTCTATGAGAGAAATGATTTCTGCTCTGATGTTTTCTGGAGCCTCTTTGAATTGCTTTGTTGTTACCTCTTCAGAGAGGCCAGGTGGGTGGCTTTATGATTGTCCCACCTCATTGTTCCCTGGGTTTGCCTTTGTTGAACTGGATGTCTGGGGTTGCATCTCGTTTAAGTGTCTTCACGTTTTCTTTTTCTTTTTTGTTTTAGTTTAATTCCTGAAGTGATGTTTATGGTGGGTTGCTTTATTGGTAGTATTTAGAACCCTTAGGAAATGAGTATTTCTCCATGTTATACCTAGGTGTAGCTGGTTTTTTGAATGTTGAATCTATGCAAGATCTATTTCTTCAATTTTTTAAGAGATTAGAGATTGCTACCTGTGTGACCCAGTCCCTGGTTCTTTGGCACTACGTCACAGCATTTTCTGTGACCCTTTGTCAGTCTCAATCTTGGGATCCCAGGAAGAAAATAGCTACTTAGAAGAATTATGTCATTTTTGGATATAGTGGTTCCATTGAGAATATCATCAAACAGCCAAAGAAAATCTCAAACAGAGCTAACCATTAATATGCCAACTTCAATTGTACAAACTAGATTTGTGGTTACTATAACAAAATCGAAAACAAGCCCAAAAATTATATGCAATATACAAGTCCTTAACATGTCA
Organism: Ctenomys sociabilis; assembly: GCA_004027165.1. Classification (NCBI taxonomy): domain Eukaryota; kingdom Metazoa; phylum Chordata; class Mammalia; order Rodentia; family Ctenomyidae; genus Ctenomys; species Ctenomys sociabilis. The sequence goes on along the minus strand of PVKA01038314.1, from coordinate 16,835 downwards.
GCTTTGCACTGAAGGGTTTAAATGTAAAATGGGTTAGGGAAAAAAAGAGAAGTGGGGGAAGGGGAAGAGATTAGACGTAGGTCTGGAGGACTAAGGGGAATCATGCTAACTTCAGGAAACTGGTGCAGAAAACTGGATGGAAAGAGAAAAGGAAGAGATTCTGAGTTCTGAGCTCACTCAGCCTCTCTCCAAAATGGCTCCTGGTCGATTGCTCTCTCACATGGGATGACTGAGCCCTCAGCACTCACTGCTGGGTAGTTCAGTCCTTCAAGTCCACTGCTCCCCTCCCCTACTGTGTCTCTCTGTGGAGGCCTGTGGGGTCGCAGCACTCATCATGTGTCCACAGGTCTGAATCATTCCTCTTCTGCAGTGAGCCCCACCTCAAGGGAAGGCACTTGCTTTTTCATTGGAGATTTTCCCTTCACCTTCTCTGTGGACCCCAAGTCATGCCTCTGATTCTTCCTGGGGCCAGGGGACCCACTTGCTTCCCTTTGTGTTCCCCACATTGCTATATTCCAGCACCTGGAGGGCGACTCTCACATAGGGTCTTTCCCTATTGCTTACCACTCCACCACCTTGGTCCTCCTGTATTTAGGGCTCCCTTCATTTGAAAATCAATTTTTTTTTCTGCTTTTAATTTTGTTGCTGGTTTGCAGCATTTTTATTATTATATTTCTGTGTGTTTTGTGTATTTTAGAGTTTGCTGAGCTTCTTGGTTATGTAGATTAATGTTTTTCATCAATTTTGTGGTTTTAGTCACTTTTTATGGAATTCTTCTTTATTTTTACTAATCTTACAGAAAAACAAATAGTAATCAGACAGTTTCAAAACAGGTTAGTAGGTCAGTTACAATAATTAATACATCGCATATTGCTGTCTTCATAGTGGCTATTCATTGTCCAAGATGCAGATATGATATCCTGTCCAAACACTATTAGTACAAATCTTTCTATTCATTGAATTAAGAGAAAGTCGCTGAATATCTATCCTAACTATTTTGTATATACAGATACAAAATGGTCCTTCATTTATATCCTCCTTTTTTTTTTTTTTTGTTTTGTCAGAGAAGGTTATTCCATTACATGTTAAATATTGTAGGTGCCTGAATTCAGCAAAATATTCCAATACAGTCCAGTAGTCCATAATGGTAGTGGATTATCCACAGGACTGGCAATGTCAGAAGTTGTTGACTTGAGCCTTTTATAGCTCAGCATATTGATATGGCTTTACTTTTTGTGTTTCATTTTTATACTTTTCTTCTGGATGGTTAAGACCAAGATAAAGCAAGACCCATATAATAAGAAATGCAATTTTAGTATTTGCCAGGGTCAGTCAGATCCCCTCAGTATTTACCTGGAACCATGTATAGCAGTTTATAGATCCTTTGTCAGTGTCAGCCATGAAGTCACTATTTCTTAATATATTTTTTCTGTTTGTTTCTTTGTCTGCCATCCTCCCAATGCTCTCTCTCTCTCTCTCTCTCTCTCTCTCTCTTTATATATATATATATATATATATATATATATATATATATATATATATATATATATATATGGAATGATGTTTCACTTTTCTCTGAGGACTATTCTTTTTCTTTAGATTGAATTATCTATCATTTGTCTTCAAATTTGCAGATTCTCTTCCTATAGCTCAAATCTATTGTGAAGACTTTAGTGAATTTTATTTTTATTTATTTATGTTTTCATTTATGTATCTGGTACAGGGTCTCACTATGGAGCTCAGACTGATAGTGATCCTCCTGTTTTCAGCCTCCCCAGTGCTGGAATTACAGGTATAGGACACCACACCCAGACTTGGTGGCTGGCTCAGTGCACCCAAGGGCAGGGCTAGCACAGCATGAGGGACCACGGATGGAACCCTGGTCCTTGCACTTGCCAAAGCAGGTGCTTAGTCCACTGAGTTATCTGGATGGCCCTGTCAGTGAATTCTAAATTTCTCTTACTGTAGTTTTCACCTCTGACTTTTCCAGCTTTTCATGGAAAATGCTTATGTCTTTATTGCTATTTTCATACTTTCTTCCTTCCCCTTTCCTTCTCCCATTTCCTCATTCTCCCCTTTTTCTTTTCTTCTCCTTTCTCCACATCTTCTTTATTCTTCTTTTTATCTCCCCTTCTCTTTAGCCCAGTCCTTTCCTTCTCCTTTTGGTACTGAGGGAAGAACTCAGAATGCTCTACCACTGAGATATATCCCTGGCCCTTAATTTATTTATTTAGACAGTACTGAAATTTACAATCTTCCTGGATCAGCCTCCCTCAGTGCAAGGATTGCAGGTGTGTACCCCTGTGCCCAGTTCTCTTTTACTTCTTTATGTATGGTTTCTTTTGGTTCTAGGAATATATTTCCAGCAATTGTTTTGAGGTCTTCAACATCTGGGCCCTCTCACAGATAGTTTGTGATACTTGTGTTTTGTCCCCCATACCATTTTCCTGCTTCTTAGACTATTTCATTTCTATTTGGCTGGAAACTGCACATTACAGTTACTGCATTTTAGCAACTCTGAGACTCATTTCCTTCACCCTGGGCCTTGTTATTGGTAACTGTATGTTATTTCTTTAGCAACATGACTGGACAACTCTAGCAAGGTGTATTTCCCTCACATGCAAAAGCTTTTATTGCTTCTCAGAGGACACAGTTTTGATTATGCACACAGTCACCCTGGGATGACAGCTCTTTTGCCTATTTCCTTCTATGGTATCTATGTAACAGCAGCTGCCTTTGCTGGTATCATAGCTTTGCTGTTAAGCTCCTCTAATTGCATGAAGATTACTGTATTATTCCCTCAATGCTCTGATGCATAAATTGTTCCATAATTTGATCCAATTGGACTCCAGTGACTGTGAGGGGCAGTTTTTGAGGCAAATTTTTGAGGTTTGTTCTCACCCTGGAAGGGCCCTTCTTAGCTCTCTTTCCATGGGTTATGAATTAACTTCTGGTTCAAAGAGAGACACTATCTTTAACTGTGTGTCTACCACCCAAATAGTCATTGTTTTTAAGAGCTCATTTTGGCTTGAACTTCCCCCACACAATTCCTTTGGAAAAGGTTCAAAGCTTTCTGTTCTTATGGACTGCATTCTCCCCTTGGGCAAAACCTCTGAGCCTCCTTGGGATGAAACTTTCTCTGACTGACAGGCAGTGAAACTCTTTCTCTGACTGACATCCTTGCTTTCAAAGCAGGGTGCTGGGCCCATTGCTGGTCTCTGATCTTCTTGGCTTACCTTTTCAGGACTGGAACTCTGCCCAATGAGTGAGCTGTGATAAGGGCAACCAAAATTCAAATACTTTTGCTTTGACTTGCCCAAGGTACATCCTCTGGTCTAGGAGTGGGGGCTGGGTGAAGGAAACAACTCCTTATTCTCTTGACTACCCTTGTCAGGAATGTAGTTTTTGAATCTTAGAGCTCAGTTTAAGTAAAAGTTGTGGCAGCATGCCCTTCTGGAAGGACTCTATACTCTTTGACCAGGGGCTGAGGACATTGGCAACATTGCTCCACTTGCCTGGAGTACAGCTTCCATAATGCTGAGCTAGCAGAGGGATTGGGGTGGGGGTAGGTCATGGGCTCTACCACCTCACATTCTTATGGTTCTTTACCAAGACTTAGTAGATTGTCTTAAGTAGGTCTTTCAGAATTTTTTAAAGATTTTAATTGGTAGTTGTATTTGTTTTGCAATACTGAGGATTGAATACAGAATTTTGTGCATAGCAGGCAAGTACTCCACCACTAAGCTACATGTCATACTCTCTTTCAAATCTTTACTTTGACATAAGGTCTTGCTAAATTGCCCAGGCTGGCCTCCAATTTGTGACCTTCCTTCTTTAGCCTCCCAAGTAGCTGGGATTTCAGCATGAGCCCTTGTTCTCAGTCTAATTTTTTTTTCTATTTTCACTAGTTATGCTTGTATCAATGGGGAGTAAGTCCATGGAGTTTCACATGTTACTACTCTAAAAGTATAAGTTTCTAGACACCTCAATTTTATTTGTAGGGAAACAGAGGCATAGACAGATGGCACCATTTGCTCCACTGACACAAATGTGTTTGTGGTACAGACAGAACTAGATGTTATGGGGGTAAGGAGTCCTGCTCTTGGCTGCCTTCTTTATTTTGATATTATTGCAAACATACCCCTCAAATGATAAAAATCTATCCTACTTTTCTCACTTGATATTGTAATACAAAGTGTGTGTGTGTGTGTGTGTGTGTGTGTGTGTGTGTATGTGTGTGTGTATTACTAGGGACTGAACCCAGGACCTTATTTCTCCCTCAGCTATATCCTTTGACCTTGATTTTTGTTTTTTTATTTTGAGACAGGGTATTACTAAGTCACTGAGTTACCTAGGTCATGCTCAAACTTGAGATCCTTCTGCCTCAGCCTCCCAAACTACTGGGATTACCTACAAATGACACTGCCCAGGATATAATATTTTGGAATTGACAAAATTATAGATATTGGTAATATTTTAGTGATTTTCATGGTTTTTTTTATTTCCACTGTTTAAGGCATAGATGAGAGAAGTTGGGAGGAAACTATCGAAGGGCAACTTGATGACTCCTTATAGTCATGGAAATGTCTTATACCTTGACTATATAATGGCAACATCCTGGTTATGATACTGTGCTATGGTTTATTTTATTTTATTTTTTTAATTTTGTCTTTTTGAGACAGGGTCTCACTATGCAGTTCAGGCTGGCCTTAAGCTCACTTTGTAGCTCAGGCTGGTCTTGAACTCACAACAATCCTCCTGCCTCAGCCTCCCGAGTGCTGGGATTACAGGCATGGGCCACCACACCCAGCCCTGTGCTATGGTTTTTAAAGATGTTACCACTGGGAGAAGTTAAGTAAAGAGTACACAGTATTGAACAGTCTATTTCCAGTTAAGAGTAATTTAGAATCTGAACCTAGTACGGAGTACATAGACTTGTCTGCATAAGCTTATGTCACTGTTCCCTCAGTTTTTTCACCAGCACTAGCTTTTGAGTACAAATCTGAGAATTTTTTTGAAGTGAAATTCCCTAGAGAGTGATCAATTTGTATGTTTGAGTAAAATAGTCTGTAAATGATAAGCAATGACTAAATATTATGCCCCTTCCAAACTCATGTTAAAATCATAATCCTCAAGATGATAGTATTGTGAGGTTGGGCAACTGGGATGTGAGCAGGTAAAGAATGCAGAACTCTTGTTAATACAGTTAGTGTCTACAAAAGAGACCTGAAGAGAGCCCTTGTCCCATCTGCCATGGGAGGTTGCAGTAAGATGACCCATCTAAGGGAAGGAGACACTCACCAGAGACTAAATCAGTGCCTTGGTTTTGTATTTCTTACCCTCCAGAACCAGGAGAAGTAAATTTCTATTGTTGATGTACCACCCAATTTATAGTATAATATTTTATTATAGCAGCTTGAACTAAAGCATGAAATCAAAAGAAAGACCAGGGTTCTGCTTCTAAGTCTCATTCACTTGTAAATTGACTTTTTAAAATCTTAACAATTTAGCTGGGCATGGTGGCGCATGCCTGTAATCCCAGCACTAGGGAGGCTGAGGCAGGAGGATTGTTGTGAGTTCGAGACCAGCCTGAGCTACAAAGTGAACTTGAGGCCAGCCTGAACTGCACAGTGAGACCCTGTCTCAAAAAGACAAAACAATAAAAAATAAAAAATAAAATCTTAACAATTTCCGCACTTGTGAATTAAGGATAATAGTAGCACTGTCAACCTGACAGAACTCCTATAGGTTGTCATATGAGATAATGGATGTAAAGATGGAAGAGTGCTCCATAAACTATAAAGCTTGATGCTGTGATATTGCTTTGTGTAATAAACATTTTGTCAGTGTATGGAAGCATTTAGTAAAGGTTATTTGCTAAATAAATAATGAATGAATGACTAGTCATCAAGCAAGTCAATCAGACAAAGGCAGAACTTTCTCCCAAACATCTAAACACAAAGGACATGCATAGCATATCCAAGTAAGCAAACAAACAAATAAACAAAAGAAATCAATGTACACAAGGTAAAGAGCTAAGGGGTTTATTAAATTAATGTCACTAAAAAAATTAACTATTCACTCACGCTAGAGGGATGAGCAATAATGGATAAGAAACTCATCAGGAAAGTAGAAAAAAGGGCCAGCAAGATAGCTTAGCAGACTAAGCACCTGCTTTAACAAGCACAGTGACCAGGGTTTGATCCCTGGTCCCACATGCTGCCCCAACTCACTCTTAGAGTGCACTGAGAAATGAATCTGGGCATGCTGGTGCATGCCTGTAATCTCAGAACTGGGGAGGCTGAAAATAGGAACATCATTGTAAGTCTGAGCCACATAATAAGACTCTGTACCAAATACATAAATGAAAAATAAAAAAGAAAAGTAGACAAAATATTAAGATTGATCAATGCAAGACCAAAGTACTGAAACTGTATTAAGACAATAATAGTGGCAAAGCCAAAATACTCAGATTCTCATATAAAGAATATAGAAATGGATCACTTTGCAGTTATACTATGTTCAAATTTTAATTTATATTAGTTACTATGGTGAACATACTTGAGGGACCAGAAAAAGCTCATGGTTTAGCAATGAAATTTTCTCTTCTTCCCAAAAGATAGTAAAAGAAAAGATAGAAAATATCAATGTTAAGGTTTTTGCTTCAACTTAAATTCACACAAGGCATAATTACACAGCTCTAGGAGAATGCGAGGCTACTCAATGCAAGTTTGTAGAGGCTTGTCAAGCAGCTATATTGTTCCATTATCTATTGTGATTTGTAGACATTTATTTGCATATGAAAAAGCTGCAGAGTCCACAGAAGATCCTTTAGATATTAGCATGCACATAAATAATGATGTTCTGTGTGACTTTAAATTTCTCAACATTTATAGTGCTCTTATAATAGCAATGCCACCTTACATGTGTACTAGCTATTAAGCTTTACAATGCATGTCCTATTTCTATTGAGTCTTACGACTCTAGTGTGAGACAGCCAAAGCAGGTATTATTCCTATTTCATAAGTGAGAAAGCCAAACAATAGAGGAATGATATTCATATACAAAAACAAGCAGCAATAAAACATTGAGACCTTGTCTTAAGGAGTAAAAATGGCTAGAGATGAAGCCTAGTGTGCCCTGGCTTCAGTCACCAGCATATTCAAAAGATAGGCATTGACAGTTCTGCAAAGGATGCAGAGCAATTGGAATACTCATACATACACTGTTAGTATGAATGTAAAATGGAACCAGCACTCAGCAGACAGATGGCAGCTTTTCAAAAAGTTAAACATGGAACAACCAAATGACCCTGCAGTTTCACTCATAGGTACACATCCAAGACAACTTAAAACATATTCTAGGCTCTTACGGAGAGCAAACTGGTCAAGCATTGGCCGTGACTCATCCACATGGATGACACAGACAAAGGATCTACAGAATAAGGTACAGGACTACAAGATAAACCCTGAGGGGACTTCATTGACCTCATCAGAAACAAAAGCTACATTTTTGCGTATATAGGTCTTGCTCTATCTAGGTATTAACCATCCAGCAGAAAAGCATAAAAATGAAGTATACATTGTGGGGCCATAATATTAAGTTGAGCTGTCAATGGCTATGATCCGCAGCTTCTTCAGATGACTCACTATTGTTTTGGAATGCTGGACTGTGTTGGATTGTGTTGTCAAGTTCAAGCACCTAAGTTAGTTGAATGACAATAGAGTGCTCATCTTTGACAGGTGTAGACAAAGGGCAAATCATGATGTGTGTGTATGGACAGTACAATTAGGATAGATATGCTGTGCTTCTACATAATTCTATGAGAGGCAAGATTTGCACTAATGGTGGGTGGATAGGATATTATGTCAGCTTCTAGTACTATGGACAACCACTAAAAAAATAACAAGGTAGAAAGTATTTGTTGAATCTTTGATGTAATTCAGGTATAAAAAATAAGATATGCAAACAGCTACAGTCTCATTATTTACTGATAGGAGATATACGATATAATAATGTCTGTAAGTATAATATCATGTATGCACCTTCTATGACAACAAAACATTATGAAAACAGTTTGCAATGTATTAATTTATCAAATTCATCTTGTCAAAGTATCTTAAAACTGTCTCATTGATATTTGTACTTCAATAAAACCAAAAAAATTAAATTAAATTAAATTAAAATTAAAATTAAAAATAAAACATATTCTACACAAAGCCTTGTTTATGACTACATAGAAGCATCATTAGTAACAGCCGGAAAGTGGGAACAACTCAAATGTCTACCAATCAATTAATGAATAAACTGTGGTATAATCATTTAATAGAATATTACTCTGCAAAGAACAAATGAAATATCAGTAGCACTACAATATGAAAAAATCCCCCCAAACATTCTATTAAGCACAAGAGGCCAGGGACAGCAGTCCACATATTGCAGGATTCTAGGAAGAGAAAAGCCTGTAAAGGTAGAGAGCAGTTCTGTGGTTGCCTGGGGCGGGGAGGCGGGGAGCTAGGAGCAGGGACTGACAACAAATTGGCAAGATGAAACTGTTTAGGGTCATGGAAATGTTCTAAAACTGACTTGCACTGAGAGGTGCACAGCTCTGTAAGTTTGCTAAACTGTACACGTACAATGGGTGGCCTTTATACTATGTAAATTATACCTCAATAAAGTTAATTGGTTAAAAAAAAGTCTCACAAAGAGACGAGGAACCATCAAAGAGGGATTAAAAGATTTTTCCCTATTTTCTTCTATTTTATCACCTGCCGTAGAGACAGTGGTGATGATAATGAGCTTCTTCTCCACCCTGTTATTATCATCACAGAGGAAGGAACAATTCTACCAGGAAAAATACAAAATAATTCAAGATGCCTAGTGCTACTGCTATTTCGATATCATCCATAGCATAAAAAGAAATTTTCCTTTTCCTATTTATGTTTCATAAACCCAGGGAAATTTTATATATGCATAGCTACATTGTAATGTGAGTAGATCTCAAAACGTATCAGAAAGCACTATTCTGTGCAATTGCTAATATACAAGATAATTCAGTTCTTTAAAATTAGCTAATGCTGTGCCGGCCCTGCCCCCTGGGTGCACTGAGGGGGCAATTGAGACTGGGCCTGGTTGTGTGCGCCTGTAATCCCAGCGCTTGGGATGCTGTAAAAAGGCGGATCACCATGAGTCAAATCTAGTAGTGAGACCCTGAACACTCTATAGGCCCTTTCCTAAAGTACAAAAAAAAAATTAGCTAACACTTAATGTCACCATTTGAGTTAGGATGTGGCTAATGAGTCAGAACATCTTCAAAATGCCCCCCACTTCTTTCACGGGACAGAATTCTGCGCTTGATACCTCATGGTTAGTCAAATTGTGCATGCATTTGCTGACAATCAAAAAAGAAAAATCAACCTAAAAGGAAAGAAAGCACTGACTTCATGACTAAGATAAGTAGAACCTGGAGCTCATCCCAGACTCAGAGCTTCAAAACACTTCTGTTCTTTCTTCCCTTTTATCTGGGCCCTAATATCGGAAGACAGATGTTTGAAGCTGTAAAAGGGGTCACCCAATCTTTCTTTTTATCGTGCCCATGGCTTTCACTCTTTTTTAGTTTCTTGCATAAAAGAATCCTAGTTGTTTATTATATTTTATGAACTGGTTCAATTTACAGGCATTTTAAAGCAACTCGTTTCTTCCACAGATGGGTAAGGGAATTGGGATTTAAATTGAGAATAATTCCAGAGGAACAGTCTCTCAAACCTCAGAACAGAAGGGCTGTAATGAAGTTTTCCACAGAAAAATCACACATGTTCTTTTCCCATGTCTGGACATAGAAAACAAAATATTCTCCAGTAAACTATATTTTATGCAACACTTATTGGTGCTTTAAAGTAATGAGTAGGAAAAAATTTCAACAAATATAGCAGAATGTTAATAATTATTAAATTTGTATGGTGGGCACATGTGCTTATTTTATTAATCTCTGTGCTTTTAGAATATTTAGTAATACAAATAAAGAAGGCATTATATGTATCTTTTCCTTTGGGAAAACCAGACTCCTTGACCCTACTGAATAATTTCTGGTCTGTAATACAACTGTCAGTATGGAGCTGTGTGCATAGCACCCCCCATCATCTATTAGGAGGGGCTTTGACAGCAGTTCTTTTCGTTATTCAAAAGCCTGTATTAGGTACTGAATTATGTTTGCCAAACTGTATTTCAAAACATCAATTGATTCTTCCTTTTTATGAACCAATAAAGCCTTTTTCAAAGCCTTGAGAGCAATGGAAGGACCATATGCAGGCATTTCCTTTGCTAATACTAAGGGAAGGTAAGAAACAAGGCTGTAAACACCATAATCTTGCCTGCAGATTTTCATCTCATGTTCCAGCTTGCTTCCTGTAATGAAACCTGACTGAAACAGATTAACTACCTATACATATATAGGTATATGCACAGACACACACAGATACACACACACACACACACACACACACACACACACACACACACACACTGTTATGGTTTGTGTGTATTCGTCCCTCCAAAGCCTCATGCAGTCATTTGTGCTTAATTCATGATCCAAGGCTGTGATTATGAGTCTGAGTACTGCTGGGCTTACGGCTCTGAGTACTGCTGGGATTACTGTTGTGAGTGCTACACCCAATTTGGGATGGATAGCCTGATTGTAACATAAGAGGCAGAGACAGACTTGCTCTCTGTACCAACTGTTGCTGTTGTTCCTCCCTTTGGCTCTTGCTGTTCTGCTGGCTTCCGCCACCATGAACTGCTGCCCTCTGCCATGCGCTGCTCTGCCTTGGAGCCAGCCAAGTATGGACTGAAACCTCCAGGAACTGTGAGCTAAATAAACCTTTCCTTCCTTCTTTTGAAGGTCAGGTATTTGTCCCAGCCCAAGAGAAGAGAAACAGACACACCCTGAAGATGAGTTTTGTAAAATGATGAATCTACAGATTGTTTTAGAAAGAGCCTTTCCTGTCTAGGCAGAGTACTATTGCCAGGTTACATCCTTTCTTCAGCAAACATCAACAGAAAACCTACTGTTGTTTCTGTGACCCTACATACTGGCAGGTGAAGCAACAGTCTTAGGAATCGCAATCAAGGAAGGGCATACAAAAAAGAGAAAGATCAGTAAAAGGCACTAAGCAATAGCAGACTTACCATCATATACTGGTTTTCTTTCTTTTTGCCAGATGCTAAAAATAAGAAACATTCAACAGGAGAACATCAGAAATAATCCTAAAACTTTCAGTTTTCATCTGGCCTCTAGAATTGGAGTTCCATTACATTATACAGGAGGAGTGGTCAGAATTGTGTGTTCATAATATATACATGCTCGTGCCTCTAGGAATTCTGCCTTGGCAAGACTAAGGAAAGGTAAAAGTGATTGCTGTGTGTTTGAGGTGACCTAGTACCTTTATTAAGCACACTTCTGCTTCCGGAGCAGGGAGGGAGAGGAAGAGGGAAAATAATTAGACCTGTTCCTGCAATGTACTCCTGGATGAAAGGCTTGGAGCCCTCAAACAGCACTTACAGCTCACCCAGAAGGCTGAGTGGCAGTTGAATTATAAACATTGCCAGTATTTCTCGGTACATTTTAAATACATTGCTAAGACTGTTTCATCTTTGATCAGTGAAGCAATTATTATTTTCTAGCTAGCTGAGAAAGAGTAACATTCTGAAGTTTGAGCTCCCCCTATTGTGTAGTTACATAATTAAATTCCACACATAGAGAATAAATCTGAGCACATATTGAGAGCAAAGCACTTTCCTAGAGTTTTAAAATACAATAGACACATGTAATTATTTCTCATGACCCTAAGGAGATGACACTCTCATAGAGTGAAACTAGTAAATGCACACAGGACTGTAACACAAAATAGTTTAAGAGTGCCATTAGAGAGGGAGAAAAAAGTTGTATGAGGAAAAATTATTCACCACCTAGAGGTAAGAAGAGTGAAGCAAGCAAAGAACATAGCAGCATCTAAGTAGGCACTAGCCTTACAAAAAGCATAAATATGAGTGAGCTCTTACCTGCCATTGTTTCAAGTGTTATACTTTCTAAATGGGGCTGCTCCCACGCTGATTCCACGAAGCTGTTCAGTGGTAGATCATTCATTTAGGCTTTAACTTCAAACTCATATAATAGAAGCAGTGCCTCACACAGATCATTTGAGATGTCCCCTAAGAAAGAGACAAAAATGCAACATTCTCTGTGATTTCATTTCACTGTTCTTTCCTGAATCTTACTTTCAATTTGAAGGTCAGCCCAGCCTCTGTGAGCAGATTTTTAAAAGAGATTTTTAAATCTATAAGTTCCTCACTAATTTCTGCACCCTGTAATGTATTCATTAGCACTGTCCATAGGTTTTCTAAAACTTTTTCCATGATGTTAAAAATTAGCCTGAAAAGATCCTGTTCCTGTCATTAAGATTCTAATTAAAACCAAATGTCTACCTTCTCTTCAAACGTGCAACTATGCCTACGCTCGCTCTCATGGCTGAGTTAAGTGGAAGCTATGATCCCTCATAAACTAACAGAGGTTTTGCTTTCAGCACAGTACGAATTTCCAAATTGTTTCATTTAGTCAGTCAATAGTATTGAGTATCACCACAGGAAGACTCTTATATCAGGTGGCATAAACCATGCGAGGTAGATAATCTTCATTCATCCTTGGTAGGGTGAATGTTAAAACAGTTTTGAGGTATGGCATTGCATGCACTAAATTGAATGAAGAACTGTCCACTTTAGCAAACATCTTGATATTCTCATGTATGTTTAAACTTACATAATCACCACCCAGATCTTGATAAAGACAACCTCCAACACTTTAGAAGGTTCCTTGTTGTTCCTTTCTAGTCAGTGTCACTTCATGAGAGATAACAAATATTTTTACTTCTATCATAATTGATTTTTTGCTCTTTTTTCTTTTTTTTTTGGGGGGGTAGGGTCTCATGTTCCATGACCTTGAATTCACTATGTAGCCCATGCTAACCCCAAACTCCCAGTGATCCTCCTGCTTCAGCTTGCTGAGTGCTTGGATTATAGGCACCACCACACCCATTATTGCTCATGATTTTATGTAAACCATGTTTAATAGTCAAAAGTTTTCATTATACTACTTTGCTGAAAGGAAAATCCTTTAATGTAATATGTCTAATAATAGCATGTCCTCATTTTGACATAATTTATCCTATTCATGCAATTATTACTACACTCAACAAATTTTTTTCCAAACCCTGAGGCTTTCTTTACCTTTACCAAGTATGATATAAGCATTAACTCATTCACGGTTCTTTAAAAGAAATTGGAAGCCAGGCGTGATGACACACACCTATAATACCAGCTACACAGCAGGATGTTGAGGAAGGACTGCAAATTCAAGGTCACCCTGGGCGGCTTAGTAAGATTATCTTACAATAAAAAAAATAGAAAGGGCTGCTGGGAGAGTCTTTGATTAGCATGTTCAAGACCTCAGATTTGGTCCTTAGCAGAAGAGAAAGGGAAGGGTTGAGAATTTAAATTTCACCTTGAATCTGTTTGATTAAAATGAATAGAATTTAACTACTATATAAGTTAAAGCACAGGACACAAAGCAAAAGTGGTGTCTATATACTCAGCAAGTCATTTCATAATCCATTTACACATCACAGTTCCAATTAGCATAAGAACAAAACTGGTTCCAAGTGTTTGGCATTTTGACTGCAAGCTTTAACTCAGTGTTACTCTTCTCAACAGCTCATCTCTAAGGCAGTGCGGCTAAGTACAAAAAGTGGTGTATCCAGTAGGTGGTATGATATGTAGTCAAGATAATAGAATTCGTCATAAAATTAGGTTTAAAAATACAGGATGTCTTAATAATCACTAGCTGTCTCCAAAGCTAAAACCAGAAAAATGGAAAAAAATAAAAGTATTCATTAATATTATTTTGCTTTGAGAAGCACAAAACTATTCCATTCCAAGAAATAAGCAATAATGATAAAGATATGATTAATGTACTTTATCTCTCTTAATCCAAATCATACTTTTTACTTCAGAGAGGGCAATTTTAATATCTTTTTCTACAATAGATCCCATTTTTAAAGTACTATCTATAGAGTTAATTATCTAAAGTCATTTTTCTCCCCAGGATGTCTTTATTTCAGCAAATAAGCTGCAAAAATGGTAAATGACTAATTCAAGTATAAAAAATTTGTACTTCAGGTTGAATATCTCTTATCTGAAAATGTTTATAACTGGAAGTGCTTGAGTTTTTCACATTTTGAATATTTGCATACACAGATGAGATATCTCAAAGATGGGGCCCAGCTCTAAACGCAAAATTTATATTTCATATACATCTTCTACGTGTAGCCTGAAGATAATTTTATGCAGTAGTTTTAGTGTACCTGTGTTTCAACTGTGATCTACCACAAAATGTCAGGTATGAAAATTTTCACATTTGGCATGACGTCCTTGCTTAAAATGTTAGAAGTTTTGGGGGCATTTGGGGCTTTGGTTTTTAGATTGGGGATTCTCAACCTGTATAATAAATGCTAACTCGTATTAACATTAAATAGATACCAATAAACTTTGATAGCCAAGCCTAAAATTACTATAGTATTGAGGTAGAAACTTCTAGATTCTTCTCTATGGTCAGATTTCATTTAATAAATCAATACCATTATGAAATCCAAAGAAAGCTCAGCATACATTTTCAAATAATTTTTCTTTGATTGCAGAGTGTGTTCATATTTTCAGTCTTTTTAAAATTGTTTAGTTTTGCATTATTTTCTGGACTTTTTCTTTCTTCTTTTGCTGATTCTTCCTGGATTCAATGATCTTGGTCTATTTCCAGGACAGTATAGCACTCGCTGGGAGCAGTGAGTTAGGGGCCAAACAACCATTTTAAGGAAGCCCTGTGAGTTCATCATAGCCCATTCCACACCATACTCAATGAAGCTTCATGCCACACGTCCTTGCAGCAGCTTTGGGAAACTGAGGATTGAGTAATCATTTCTGACTTTGTCCTGGGCTTACAAATCACAATCTCAAAAAAGCCTTTCATTCCACCATATGCTTTTGAGAGGTTTAACCTCTTAAAAGAGCCACTGGTTGGTGAGTGCCCCATTTACTCATGTCCCTCAGCCTTGGCAAGCAATGTGGTCTGGCAGGGCTCATATTGCAAAGGATCACCAGGAATCCTGGGTTTGAGCCACCACACCTTGTGCTGCCTGCTCCATGGCCATTTTTACTGAGCACATGGACAAATTCATAGCAACAGCTGCTACCATTTTCCCTTATATAATACCAGGACTCAGACACCCTGCAATACTTTTAATTTTTTGACATCTGTTTTAAGATTTGGAACATAGCTTATGGTGATGAATGTACCATATACACTTGAAAAAATGTGTACTTTGCTATTGTGAGGTAGAGTTGGTTGGTAGTTGTTCATGTGTTCTAGATCCATATTGAGTGTCACTTAATTCATTTTATTGATTACTGAGGAAGGAGCACTGAAGTTCTAACAATAGTATTAGAATTATCTATTATTCATTTTAGTTCCATCAATTTTTTTTTTACTTCACATATTTTGGAGATCTGTAAAACAGTTCCATTTATACTAGACATAAAAAGAATAAAGGTTTTTTTCACATGATGATACTTTCTTTTCCTTCTCTTTCTTATAGAATCAGGGGTTGAACTCAGGCCCTTGTGCTTGCCAGGCAAGTGTTTATTATACTGAGTTATTTTCCTGGTCCCTTTATGATACTTTCTTCTTAGGGAATTTGATAAAATGCCATTAGAATTAATGGACAAGTCCAATAAGATCAATATATAAAAATGAATTTCATTTTTATATAGCAGCAATGAGCAAGCTGAGAATAAAATCAAACAATTTTATTTGCAATAGTTTAAAAGTAAAATAGGAATAAATTGAACCAAGTTTATGAATTATACATTAAAAACTATAAAATATAATTGAAAGAAAGATCATAAAATGAAAAGTTTTCATATGTTCATGTACTAAAGGATTTAATACTGTTAAAATGACAGTATTCTCCCAAAGGATCTATAGATTCAGTGCAATCCCAGTTGGAATTGCCCCCGTTTTCCCCCAAAGGATGGTAGGTAGGAACTCAACTGGTTGATTCTAAAATTCATACTAAAATTCAACTGTAGCCAAACAAGCTTGAAAGAAGAACCAAATGGAATCACGAAAACTTTTCTTGATTTCAAAGCTTAGTTCCAAGTAATCGTAACAGGACATCATGGTACTGGCATAAGGATAGACATATACATCAATGTATACACTTGGCAATCTAGAAATAAGATGAGACTGTTGTCAACTAGTTTTCCGAAAAAGAGAAAAGGCCATCTAGTGGAGGAAAAAAATAGTCTTTTAAACAAATAGTCCTGCAAAAAGTAGATAGCCACATGATAAAGAATGGAACTAGAGCCTTCCCTCACATCTAAACAAAATTAACTCAAAATGGATCAAACATTTAAAAGGAAAGGCTACTTGTTATACATTTCCTTTTGTATTTCTGCTTTTCGCTTGTTATACTAGGGAGACTATACGATATTTACACATGTGTGTCTGGTTTATTTCACTTATGAGTATATGTTCAAGTGGCATCCACTTCAGTATAAATGCTTCAAACTTATCATTCAAGTAAAATCAATTGAGTCAGATAAGGCAAAGTGAATGGCATAAGCTGCAGGATACTAATCAGCTTTTCTTCTGGATGGTTAACAACCTAAGATCCCAAGTCAGAGTTGAAGAAATAGAAGAGCCACAAGGCCAGCCAACATTTTGGACCTAGCCT
>PVKA01038313.1:0-20336 GCA_004027165.1 Ctenomys sociabilis | reverse complement strand
GTAGATCCCTGGATCTTCCCTGGGGTCAGCGAGCTGTCCGTAGGAATCCCGGTCTGCGCTGAAGAACCGCTTGGGAAGGCAGTGGAGGACTCAGGCCAGAGAGTAGTTTGGGAGCTACCAGAGGGCATGGGTGTGCCTTCTGCTGGGGGCCTCTGGTCAGTGGTTGTGAGTCCTTCACTTGGAGTTGTGGTCTGTGAGCTGTCAGTGGACTCCGTGGTGTGTGGCATGCGTGAGCTCCCTGGTGAGGCTGTGGACCCCTCCCACAGTGCTGTGCTGTGGGCAGTGAAGGATGTTGCCACTGTGTCTTCTGAAGCTGTCCTGCCCGGGAAAAATGTCACTCCTGACATCAGCACTGTGGTTGGGGCACCATCTGTTGACACTGCAGTGGGAGTCGAAGCAGGGCTGCTTGCAAGCTCTGTGGATGCTCCCGAAAGGACGGTGATGCGTGTGGGCACTGTGGTGTAGTCTGGGAATGGGCTGCTCAGCCCTGCTGTGGACGTCTCATCCACGGCTGCACTGTGTGGGTGGGAGGTGGATGGCATAGCCTGAGTTGCAGTAGGGCTTCCTTGGAGAGCTGTGGACGATTCAGGAAGGGCAGGTGTTGGCCCGGAGTGTTTTAGGTCTGGGGAGTGTGGAGATTCTGAGGTGATTTCCACTGTCGTTGGTGCCCCTGTGGCTTGTGTGTTTTCAGAGGTTTGTGATTGAACTGCTGTGTATATTGAGCTTGGGCTGCTTGAGCTGGCAATGGAGTGTGTCATGAATGCCGTATCTGAGCTCTGTGTCATGGCAGTAAATTCCTCGGTGTTGTGGGATGTGGAAAATCGTGCTTTTGTGGTCTCTGAGTCCGTGCTGCCTGGGCTGGTGGCTGACCCATGCCCCCATGCCTCCCCATTAGTGGAGTTATCACTTGTAGTTGATCCAGTTGTAAAGTTACTTGTAGTTTCACTCAATGTAGTTATTGATGACCCTGTGGGTTGAGAGAAATCAGAGAAGGCAGGATGGTTACACATTTCTCATGGAGGTTTGTGTCTGTATTTCTCAGGCAGGTGAGATGAGCGGGACTGCTTAGCTCATCCTCATGAACCTGGGCTTTCCTTTGCAGATACAAGGATTCCAGTGTGAGCCTGTAGATTTGGTCAAGTTTCCAATGGCATTCTATAACTGTTCTGTGAGTGTCATTTTTGTCTAGCTTTTTCAGGTGTTGCTAGGTAACTTCCTGGGGCTTTATTGGGATGGATGACTGGCCTCAAGCAGAGCGGCTCTGTGGGTCTGGACGAGCCTGCGTGCCCACGTAGATCCGCATTTCCTCGCTCCTGCCCCACCTTGCTACTCACACTTTGGGAGCACACTGGCTCACGTTCCTCTACCCCAGTGCCCTGGCGTCAGTTCTGAACATCGATAGCGGCACCATCGCCCCAGCCCCATCTCCTGTGGTCCTTGCATTCTGCGATATGCAGCCCCCCCCTTCACTCTGCCTTCTCTGGCTAAGGCCCTTTCTGCTTAGGTCACAGGCTGCCCTCTATCCTTCCCCATGTGTTTGCTACTGACTCACAAGGAGTAGGAGGGTCGAGGCAGGCACCTTTACCACAGGTAATTCTCTCTCTCTCACTTTTCTCTCTTTGTACACATAGAGCTTAGCCACCTACCCCGAATCCTGCTATCTCTACCTGGTCAACCTGTAGTCACCACAACCTGCCTTGGTGGGCTTCTCAACCCCTAATGGGCTATGATTGTGTCCTGGTAAGAATTAGGATTGAGGGGGCTGTGAAGATGGCTCAGTGGAATAAGTGCTTCTCTGGCAAGCACAAGGGTCTGAGTTCAATCCCTGGTCCCCCCCCCCAAAAAAAAAGAATTAGGCCACTTAGCACATGCGCACATGTGTGTACAGCTATTTTGAAAAGTGTGAATGCCCGCTTCGTCCCACCTGTGAGATGAAAAAGATTACACGTGGAAAGCATCTCTGTGCCAAGGTGTCTCCACCCTCAGGGTCATTAAGGTAACCCTGTCGGTCCCCTGCCCCTCTCCAGGACTACCCTAGAGCAGCATTTTGTCACCTCTCAGGAGGGCCAACCAATCTCGCCCTTGTGGTCACCACCAGGACAGAGGCCCCCTCTGCCTGCCAGGAAGCCACATTTCACAGTATCCTGAAAGACACAGACTGTTGGGGGAGAGAGTGAGCTGCACCTGGACTGGGGCCAAGGCGGACGACCAGCCAAGACAGCCCTGCGGTCACCACTCTGGTCTTGGGCTTTGCACAGCTTTAGAGAAGAGGTGTAGCAAGCGGCTCCTCCATGCAACTCAAGTGGAAATGCAGTGTGGTCTGAGATTTTGAAATTCCAAATTTATGAAAAGGACTGAAAAGATGTTGTTCTTGTTATTTTGCAGCTCTGGGAATACCCAGAGCCTGGTATGTGCAAAGCAAATATCCTGCCCCTGAGCCCTAGTTAGTTGGCTGTATGGTGCTGGAGGTTGAGCCCAGAGCCCTCACACTCGGCTACGTCTCCAGGCTGTCTGATCATCCCCACCCCTATCCACCCAGTATCTTTATTCTGGGGCCCAGAGCTCCCACTACCCCAAAGAGCCAGGCTTCCCTTTCAGCCAAAACCCCTAATCCTCCCCCCACCGCCAGCCACTAAGTAAGAACCACCAGCAATGAGGAGTGGTGGCATAGGCCTTTAATCTTAGTGCCCCAGGAAGCTGAGGCAAGAGGCTCACAAGCGTGGGCTGGTCTGGGTAACTTATGGAGAAGCTGTTTCAAAATAAAAAATAAAAAGACCTGAGAATGTAGCGCATTGTGAAGGTCCTTGATTCTAACTGAGCACTATAAAACTAAAATGAATCATCAGGAACGGTGTCTGGCAGGCTCTCCAGTGCCCTTTATCTCGTTTACCTAACATATTCTCACTGAATCCATCTTGGGAAGTCAGCAAGACAGAGTGTTCTGGTCTCTCAGGGGTCACAGCCTAGGGGTAAAGGCTTCCCCATGGGCTTTTATAAGTCTCTGGGGCTTAAGTGTGCTGTCCTGGGATAGGGTGATGGGGGGAGTCTCAAATACAGTCCAGATCTGTCACCTCCCTGCACCCATCCATTTCTCCAAAATCAGTTAGGGAGATGGCAATAAACGGCCTTTATACGCCTTTTCATTGTTTGATTTGTCACAAGAAACTTTTACAACGTAAGAATTGCTTTACGGTTTATGACTAAATCCAAGGAATTACATTTCTTATAAAGGAAAAGGAAGTACGATATCTCTGGTAACACCTTCTCCTAGAAGGCCTCACCACAAGGTGGAGGGCTGTCCCCTTCCCGTGTGGACTCCTACACAGGGCCTGGCTTGGTCCGAGAGGTCACAAATGATAGAACTGGGTGGAAGCCCACAGAGGTGGACATGGGGCTGAGAGGTGGCTTTGCTGGGCATGAGAATGTGTCAGTCGCAGGGTGAGCAGGAGAGGGAGACTCAAGAAGGTGAGTGGGGAGGCGCCCTCCAAGCCAGAAAGCCAGGGGGACCCTCACCGTAGAGAAGCAGTGCAGGAAGAGGAGGCAGAATATGGGAAGGAACACAGCTCTGAGCTCCGTCCACCAGGCCAGGTGGGAAGCTTACTCTCAGATCTGCCACCTCTGCTCAGGGTGGGCCGGAGCCTTTGAATGTGAACTTTCTCCCTGACTGTCCCCTGGCCACCGCTCAACCATGTCCACCTCTATCCCCTGCAGCCTTCTGCACTCAGCCCCTCCACTTCCATCGTGTCATAGGAGACAAAGTTTAGCTCGGTGGTGAGACAACTGTGCAAAACCAAACACACTGGGCCAAGGATGCAGGTCAGAGGCACGGCACCTGCCTGGCAAGTGCAAAGTCCTGAATTTATTCCAGGAACAAAGCAAAACACATCTACTGATTTAAAAAAGGTACAAGCCTGATATGGTGGAACATGCCAGTAATCCCAGCACTCTAGGAGACAGAGGCAGGAGAAGCTCAATTCAAGCCCAGTCTGGGTAATTTAGTAACTTCATGAGATCTTGTCTCAAAGTGAAAAGTAAAGAGGGCTGGGATGTAGTCCTGCATTCCATCCCCAGTAATAATTTTAAAGAGAACATTCAGCGAAAAGCCCTGACTCTAACTTGCCTTAAAGTTCTATCATGGAGGCTGTGAGAAGGGACAGAGGGGAGGAGACTGCTGCAGCCACACAGTGGCACTCGGGCTACCAGGGGACCCAGGAAAGTCCAGGACACTGAAGAATGAGGGAGCTGCTCTGGACCTACGCTCTTGTCAGTATTTCTGAATCCACACTGCGTTCTCTGCCGTGTTACTATTGACCTGCCCCCCACATTTGCCATCTCTTCTACTGCCCTCTCTATGACACCAGGTTCCAAAGGCATGAACCCCCTGCTCCACTCACCAAGCTGCCCTCCCCTTCCTCTATCTCTCCTCCCCTTCAGGGCCTGAGACTCCATGACCTGTTAGGGTCCCTCCCTCTGTCTCTGCTGCCCTTGCCAGTAGGAAGGGGAGCCTGAACTGAAGGGGCTTCACCACCGCCCACCCCTTGCCAGGCCATCTCCTCCAGGAACGTGGACGTTACACAACCCAGGGTCTTGGCGGTGAAATTAAGAAGCCCCCCTACCGTCACCTACCAAGGTCAGGGTGCTCAGTCAGAGGAAAAGCACACTTCCCCAATGACAGTGAAGTGGCCGATAAGAAACCAATAAGAAGGAAAAGGCAACCTTGTGCAAACACATCCAAAGTAAAGCATGTGACTATTGGCAGTCAAATGCCCCCAACACACTGTTAGGCAGCAATAAGAACTGGTACTGAGGGCTGGGGAGATATCCTGAGTTTGACCCCTGGTTAAAAAAAAAAGTTGGTGTTGGTCAGGGTGGTCTTATATGACATTGACAGGCGTGAGCCTGGTATCATATTTCTAAAGCACAGTTTGGAATATGGGTCCAGGCCATAGGAGCATGCATTTCTCTCATATCATTTCTGGTTACTGATCTCAAAATAATTTGATGAAGATTTCTTACAAGAATGAATAGCAAGGGCCAGTAAGATAGTACAGAGGACTAAGCACCTGCTTAGGCAAGCACAGGGACCAGGGTTCAATCCCCAGCACACATGTTGCTCTGACCCTGCCCCCAGGCATACTGATCCAGCCACTGAGATGAGGTGTGATGATGCACGCCTATAATCCCAGTGCTGGGGAGGCTGGAACAAGAGGATCACTATGAGTCTGGGCTGCACAGTGAGACCCTGTACCACATAATACTAATACTACTACTAATAATATATTAAATCATTACTTAGCATGGTGAAAACTTGGAATAAATACCTCTATGAATAGGGGTCTGTTTAGGTGACATGGCATTCCATAGCATGCAATTATTACTAAGCCATTAAAATACAAAGTGCCACTTATGTTCATCCCAGCACTACTGACAATGGCTCAGCCTTAGAATCAGCCTATAAGTCCATCGGCAGATGAACGGGTAAAGAAAATGTAGAATCTGTACACAATGGAATGCTACTCGGCCATAAAAAGGAAAAACTTGAGTCATCCATAGGAAACCAGATCCACCTGGAAACCGTAACTCTTGGCAACAGAAATCAGACACAGAAGGTAAATGTCACATGGTTTAAATGGAAATAAAACTGATCCAGATGTACTGTGTATATGGGCCATTCATTCCCCTGAGATGAGTGCACTTCTCCTGAATTGAAAACAATACTAATGAAAAACAAAGTGTTTTTTTAAACACACACACACACACACACACACACATACACACACACACACACACACACGTGTATAAAACTTCCAGGCTGCGGGCCAGTGAAATAGTTCAGTGAACTAAGCACCTGCTTAGACAAGTGCAGGGACCAGACAGAGTTTGATCTCCTGCACCACACACCACAATGGCCCTGCCCCCAGGGCATGCTGAGCTGGCTGGCCACTGAGACTGGACATGTGCGTACAAGGTCCTGAGTTCAATCCCCAGCACTGGTAAACCTAAATACACTCAGAGATAATTCCAAGTATTAGCGATGTTTATTTCAGTGGGAAGTTTGAGGTGTTTCCTTTTGCTTCTATGTTTTCTAAGTATTGTACGATAAATATGCATTTGTGTTATACTTTTTTTTAATTATTTATTGTTTTTTCAGTGCTTGGGAATCAAAACCAGGGCCTCGCACATGCTAAGCAGGTACTATATTTGCAAGCTACTTCCCTAGCCCCATGTTAAAAATTTAAAGCACAATGAAAGCACATACTATTTTTTTTTTTTTTTTTTTTTTAGGAACCAGGGATTGAACTCAGACCCTTGCACTTGCCGGGGAAGTGCTTATTCCACTGAGCCATCTTCCCAGCCCTGAAAGCATATACTTTTAAGAGAAAGTTCAGTATGCACCACACCTGCCCCTGGAGAACCCAGGCAAAAATCAGTCACTGCTGATGGCTCCTGAGCTGGGAGTCCCAGACAGCAGTGGCCAGAATGCTTGGGGATATTGTGCCTTTAGGCAGGTGATAGTGGCACTGCCACCACAGGAGCCAGCCAGGATCCTCCTAGGCAAACCCTGGACTTTTTTGCTCCCTTCGCTGTTGACACAGATCCCGTTAAACACACTGGGTACTTTCTGTTTGGGTTTACAGTTTTATTGCTTATCTGTCCTAGACCTATGTGGATTTCAGTGGTGGAGGCCTATAATCCCAGCACTCAGGAAGCTAAGGCAGGAGGATCGTTGTGAGTTCAAGACTAGCCTGGGCTACAAAGTGAGCTCAAGACCAGCCTGAATGACATAGTGAGACTGTCTCAAAAAGACCAATAATAATAATAACAATAATAGCAATAATAATAAAAATAGCATAAAATGAAAAGCTACCCTATGAGAAAATATCCCTCCCAGCAGTGACCAAGGAAAGGCAGCAGAAGGTACCTAGGGACAAGAGGTCTGAAGACTATCTCTGAAGTGTGAGACTCCCTTTGACACCTCCAAATATCTTTCTGCTTGTGAGGAAATCAGGCATTAAGTCCCTGAGGGCACCTCCCCATTAACAATCCCTTTGGCCTATGGGGTATGCCCCCCATGTTTCTCCATATCAGGCTCTACGAAGCTGTGTGACCTTGGATAATCTCATGACCTTCTCTGAACTTCCATTTCCCTTTGAAAATGAGGTGAATAATGCCTGCCTTGACCACCCTGCTCACTCCAGAACAGTCTAGAAAATAGTCTAGAATCTTGGGTGAGAGGACACTGGTTTGAGCTTTGGTCACCCAGCTCTGAGTGCATGTTCAGTCCTGCCATGCATGAAGGCAGTGACTTGGATCTCATTCCTCTTGTGTAAGGTCATTTGTGCCTGGTAAGGTCACAGTGGAGAATGGGACCCAGCTGCCCTTGCTCTTTCCCCTCCCACTGCTCACAGCTGTGGTGAGTGGGTGGGCTTCCTGGCCTGCTGGTGCCAGAAGGCGGCACCAACCTCCCCACCCACTGTCTCGTTAAAGCCAGAGTCACCTGCTTACTGCCAGAACAGAGCCTGATATGTTAAGCAGTGTCCCCTGCTTCCATAACATTATGTGTCTGTCCACAGATTGATGAATGGGACCTTGTTTGGAAATAAAGTCTTTGCAGGAGTGATTAAGTTAACAATCTCAGGATTGGATTTAGGGTGGGCCCAAGCCCAAACACTGAGATCCTTGTTTGAAACTACGGTTCCCTTCTCATTAAATCTACCATAAATTTTTATGCATCCTGCCTTGTGCATTGCACCTGTCCAGGCGGACTGCTGCCACGGGCCAGGGGATTCCAGGAGCAGCCGAAGTCCAGGGAGCACCGGCCCTAGTGTTTGGAGGCCCCACAGGAAGTCAGTACTCAGAGAGACCTCAGTTACAGAAAGTGGCAAAGAATGTGGGTTCTGGAGTCAGCAGGCTTGGGTTCAAATCCTGGCTCCTCCCTTGAATGGAAAGAAGACCCTGAGCAAATTACTGATTATCCCTGTGTTTTGGTGTCCCTGTGAATAAAGACAGAAATCAGTAACAGAACTGCTCTCCTAGGGTTGTTGTGAAAGTTAAATGAGATAATAGATATTTAGAACAGTTCCCAGTACGTAACAGACCTTCAATGAACAGCAGTGATATCTACTATTTATTTATTTATTCATATATTTATTTATTTTGCAGTACTAGAAATTTAAGCCAGGGACATTCTATCAACACTCATTTATATCCCCAAACCCTTTTTCAATTTTTAATTTGAGACAGGGTCTCTTCAAATGCTCAGGCTAGGCTTCAACTTGCCATCCTCCTGCCTCAGCCTCCTGAATAGCTGGGATTACAGGTATGTGCTTCTGATCCTGGTGGCAACTTTTATTACCCATATCATACCCAGACCCCCAGGTCAGCATAGCTTCCCGATTGCTCTTCCCAAGGCAATGGCTTGTCAGAGCTCCGGCTCGCTCCAAAGCTGAGCCTGGCTGGTTCAGTGCTGTATTCACCCAAGGGCTTTGAGCATCGGGGAGTTCTTCCTTCCTGTACCCTTCCCAGCTGCCACCAAATCTGAAGGCTGCCTCCTGACCTCCCCCACCACAGGGGTCATCCAAGCAGGAGTGAGCCCTGCTCTCCCCACCACCCAGAGGTTTCAGCAGCGGGCTGGGCTGTGATGGTTCTTTGTGTCCAGTTCCCATCTCATTAAACCAACTATAAATGTTTTATTCCCCTGCTTGGTCCAGAGCACCTGCTCGGGCAGAGCCGGCCCTCGCTCCTGAGTGTTTACAGAGTGACTGCATTTATTGCTCACTGTATACAGCAGAACGGCCAGCTCCTTGCTCTTGCTGAACTTCACATGGTTTCAAAGGTTGCCCTTGTGTGCTAAGAGCTGTTCCCACCTCTGCCACATTCTTCCTGGCTTTATAGCTGTTTAGTACTGCTTCCCTGCCCTCTTCCCAGCTGGGCTGAGGAACTCTGACCCCTCTAGGATGGCCCCTTTGTCCCCCTGCTCTGAGTCACCTGAGGCACTCACCTCCACCCTTACTAGAAACACTTTGGAACTTGGGAGCTGAATAACAGGTGATGCAAGCTTGCAGTCACAGCAGTCTGGGAGGCTGAGGCAGGTAGGTTGAAAGTCTGAGCTTAGCCCGGGCAGCTCGGCAATTTAGGCATGATCTCTTCTCAAATAATTTTTTTTTTTTTTTTTTTTTTTTTTGCAGAACCGGGAATTGAACTCTGACCCTTGAGCTTGCCAGGCAAGTACTTATTCTACTGAGCTATCTCTCTGGCCCTCAAATAAAAATTTTGAAAGGGCTGGGGATATAGCTCAGTGTGAAGGACCAGAGTTCAATCCAGAGTACAGGAAAAAAAAAAAAAAAACAAAACAGGACACAAGTTCCCACCTTCATGTTGATGACCAGCATTTCCTGGTTTTGAGCCCCTGTAGCATCACATGAAAAACGGTAACTTCTAGAAGGTACCCTTCTTCCTGGATGTCCTTTATGAGCCCCTCAGTGCCCCGCAGCTCACCCCCAAGTGGAACCTCCATTCCCTGGGTGATGTTGGTCCTAGGCCCCCATTCCAGGCTTCTCTGATGCCATCTACCCTGGCAGGGGCTTTACCAGCCCCACTGAGCCTGCCCAGGTTACTCTGGGATCCAAAAGCCTCAGTGCGGCTGACCTGTCCCTGTCACCTGCAAGTGCTCCTGTACCAACTTCCACTTCCCCAGACACACACCACCAACCTCCCCACTTCCCTACACCTCAGTTCCACAGCATAGCCAGCCCCGCCTTCTCAGGATACTCTGCCTTCTCCCTGCTGTCTGCCCCCCTGAATTTCATCAGGCTCCCCTCAAGCTGGAGCACCAAGAAGAAGAGAAAGGGCGGAAACTGGAGATGCCACGTGCAGCCCTGACCTCACCTCTATTTTATTTTATTTTATTTCATTGAAGAACAAATAGCAATAAGACAGTTTCAAATCAAATTAGTAGGACAGATTCAACTATTAATACATTGCACATTGTTGTCATAGTGGCTTTTTGTTGTACAAGGTGCATATATGATACTCTGTCTACAAACACTATTAGAGCAGATGCCTCTAATCAATGAATTAAGAGAATGTAGCTGTATATCTATCTTTTTTTAAGCTGAATTATAGTACAGCTTCAATAATTAATACTTTTTACATTGTTATCTTCCTTGTGGTTATCCATAGTACAAGAAACAGACAGGATATCCTGTCCAAACACTGTTAGTGCAAATCTTTCTTCTCATAGAATTATGTGAAAGTACTGCATATTTATCCTAACTATACTGTTTATACAAACACAGAATGGTTCTTCCTTTGTATCCCCTTTTTTTTGTTTAGTCGTGTGAAAGATGGGTATTCTATTGTCATTCAATTATTATAGGTGCTTGAATTCAGCAAAACATTCCAACACAGTCTAGCAGTCCACAATAGTGGGTTATCCAAAGAAGTTGTTGACTAGAGCCATTTACAGCTCAGCTTATTATTATGGCCTTATTTTGTATACCTTGTTTTTATACTTTTCTGCTGGATGGTTAGGACCGAGATAAAGCAAGACCTATATAGCAAAAAATGTAACTTTTGTATCTGACGAGGTCAGTCAAGTCCCCTCAGGGTTTATCCTGTAACCCTGTACCTCACTCTGTAGATCTTTTGTCAGTGTCAGCCATGTGGATGAATCAGCTATTGCTCGACCAGTTTGCTCTCTGTGAAAGCCTGAGAGAAAGTTTTCTCTCCATGTGACTCTCCTTAGGCACACTATAGATCATCGATCACATTCCTCTGTGGCTCTATAATCTCCTTGATCAGAAAATTCGGGGCACAACTGAGTTCCATGATGTTACAGTACAGGTTCTCCTATGTCCTGAGTCTTCACTGATCTTGAAAGGCTAGGGGCAAAATGTTGGCTGACCTTACAGCCCTTCCATTTCTCCAATTTTTGATGTGCCAACTTAGGTTGTTAACCATCCAGAAGAGAAGCTGATTATTACCCTGCGACATATGCAGTTCAGTTTACCCTAATTATCTGACTAAATTCTTTTTAATAGTTGTTATACCTTTCTATTTGTATTTCTTCTTTTGATTTCTTATACTAGGGAGACTATACGATATTTTCACATGTGTGTCTGGTTTATTGCAAATATCGTATTGTCTCCTCACCTCTAAATAGCTCCCCAGGAACCCAGGTCACAGGTCTGGTGGGTATGGCTGCAGAGGGCCGAGGTCCTCCAGAGCCCGAGGGGCAGAAAGCACAAGCCTGTTGTCCAGGGACTGCAGTCTATTCATCTGTTCCTAGTGGCCCCTGGTATAGCCCTCATCCTCTCTGAGTCTCAAGTCCCTGTTTGTCCTGACTTCGTACACAAGCCTCCTTGTAAGAATGGTAGCTAGTAGCTGTCAAGCAGCTTTGGAAATGCAGAGCTCTCTGAGAGGAGGGATGGGGCCTTGGAGTCCTGAGTGGCCCATTGCTCCCTCCTACTGGCCTTTGGTGGCACTTGTCCTGGACAGATGTACCCCTCCTCTGCTGTGCCCTAGCAGACTCATAGGCATGGTCCCCATACAGTTTTAAGTGGCTGCAGGACAGGACCTGGTGGACTGACTGGTGAGGGTCTTTCCAGTGTGACCATGCATACAGAGGCAGCCCCACTTCAAGCTGCTGGACCCTTCATCACTGCCATCATCATCAGCCATCCCCTTCTCAAATAACCTTCCCAGAGAAGGTGGCCAGAGCCACCAGCCAGACCTGGGTAGCAGGGGCAGAAGCAGCCCCCTGGGATGGGCCCCTGCCCCTATCATTTCCTCCTCTTGGCTATAACTTGAAAGAACTGTGTCCACTATCAAGATACTTTCATTGTGTCCCTAAATCCATGCAGTCACCCCACTTGTGGTCCACCTTCCAAGGGCCCCCCAAACACACCTGGGTCAGGGTGGAGGAGATCCATCACAGCTGGGCAGAAAAGGTGGCTTCCAAGGCCTGAGTTCTAGCCTGGGCTTGTGGAGTTCTTCATGGGCTATCTGGTGGCTCCTCCAAAAGCTCCAGAATCCCCAGCTCCAGCTCCTTCTGCTGCTGGATGTCCTCCACACCCAACCCTAGGTCTCCCTGCCCCACCTGGGTCGCTATCCCTAGTTTCCCCCTTTCCTGTCCTCCTCCCCAGAGGCTCTTTCCTACCTCTGGAGACGAATGAGACAGCTTACCACCTGACACTTCCCAGACTGGCTGTGACATGCTCAACAAGGGCCATCCCACAGCCGGCATCTCCCCGCCCAGGCCCTTGGCCCCATCTAAGAGGGGGATTTTCCTAGATGCGCTTGCAGCTCCCCACCATGAAGAGCAGAAGCTGCCCAACAACCCCCTCTGGCACCTTCTTGCCCCGAGAAAGCCCTGGAGAGCAGAGCAGTGTGGAGCACAGTGTATACAGAAAGGGCCCTCAGCCGCAGAGAGGCCAGGAGAGTAGGAGAGACAGAGTCCAGCCATCCCTGCCAGCGGCTCCCATGGGGGCATCAGCAGAACAACCCCAAATACATCTCTTTTTTGCAAGGCCTCACAGTGGCCCTTTTAGCCCCAAAGACAGATCATGTCACAGATCTCCAGCTCCGTGGCAGCCCGCCACTCATCAAGGGAAGGAGGGAGGTCCTTCCCCTTGGATGGTACCTGGCTCAGGCACACTCAGTGATGCCCTCGAGCAAGGCAGCCTGACTCTCACTCACCCTCTGGTCCTGTCGTTGAATCTGAGACAGCAATCAAGGTCCAGAGCTGGAGGGCCAGCAGCAGAATCCAGGTCACCAGCATCTCCCAGGGCACTGGCCCCTGGCAGCAGAACCTTCCCTCTCTGAGGGGCCGGGAAATGAGAGGCTCACAGGGAGGGAGCTGCTATATAAAGGACCCTGGAGACCTTTGCCTTAGGAAGGATGATGCCCCGATGCCTGGCTGGGGATGGGAGGTTGAGGTGATGACACTGGGTGGGTAGCATGCAGTGACCAGAGTTGGTCAAAGGGCACCCTGTCGCCCTCTAACTAACTCCTGCTGGGATGACTGCTCCAGCCAGAGTCATTTCAGGAAGCCAAGTTGCTGGGTGGAGCAAGACACAAAGGAGGGACAGGAAGCAGAGGTGTGAGAGCAGATGGAGGAGGGGGACCCCAGGGAGGGAGAACATCACCTCGAGCAGGACAGACAGGAAAGACGGAGGTGACAGGAGAGATGGCAGGCCAGCCTGGGGGAAGAAAATTCTTCCCTACACTGAGAAGCCTCCTTCATTCATCCTTCCTCATCGACCACCTCAAGCTGGCCCCTTCCAAATTTCCAGTACTTTCCTACTTCCGGGTGAGGCATGGGACACTCATTCACATCTGAGACTTTATAGCCGGGTCTCCACCCTGGCCAGAGTCAGGGGTGAAGGAAGCCATGGCCAGTCCCTACCCAGGGCAAAGGTCCGAGGGACCTCTCCCAAACCCCCATGCAGAGAGCCACTGGGGCAGGTTGTTCCCTACTGTCTCAGCTCTGGTCACGCAGAACTGACTGCCCACAATAGTAGGATGGGAGGGCCCGAGCCTGGCATGGACCAGCCCTGTGGTGAGTATGTGTCTGCGGAAGGGGCTCAAGGACGCTTTACACATTTGTGCCATGGCAGCCGCCCAAGCTATCCTTCCTCTTAGATGGTACCTGGCAGCAGCATTCACGGCATTTTTGATCACACCTTATGAATACACTCAGGAAAGCAGACTTCAGAACTCCAGAAAGTAGAAAGAACAATGTGATAAAATGTTCAAAGCAATCTGAGGGAGAATTAATGGCAATGGACTTAGTATTGTAATAATCATTTTATTGAAATACTCCAAATAGTTTTTGATCAGCCCTTATATAGCAACAACCCTAAGGGCTGCCCCCAGCTCCCCCATGGGAGAAAGAGATGCATCTGGGGTCCACTGACATCTCACTCTGAAGTCCCTGTTCTGCAGACAGATGGAAGACACTGGGAGAAAAGGAGAGACACAGAACAGCCTCTTCTATGGTAAGCAGGAGGGGAAGAAGGGTGAGGGTAATGAGGAGTAGGAGACTCACTTCCCTCCATCTTGGGGACCTTCATGCTCCCCCCAATGTGGTTTTAGGCCTTTGGGGGTAGGAGGACAGGTAGAGCCTCCAGGTGGGACTCGGGGCTGGGAGTGCAGACTGGGGGAGCCTAAGACATCTGGGTATTTGCACCTATCTAGGGGAGGGATGTGAGGAAGGTGATAGGATTTGGGGCTGAGGATATGAGGGTGGGAAAGGGGGAGATATAGGGGACTGATTTGAGGAACTGACAAAGAGGAGGAAAAAATTTAAAGAGTAAGGGTCCTGGCAAAGAGTTATATAGTGGGTGGTCTCCAAACTGGCCACAGGCTCAGGGCAAGGGACAGGCGACATTGCAATGGAAGCAAGGTACAAACCAAAATAGAGACCAAGATCTGAGGTAAGGATGCAAGAGCCTGAATTAGACAATGTAAACGTGGGAGCTGAGATGGGAGGATGGATGGGACAGAGGACTGGGCATCCCATCAGTTTTCACAGAAACTTTATGAGGTATCAGGGCAAGTGCATCATACCCGTTTTCAAGGTGAGCAAACGGAGGTGGGAGAATACTGACTCGCTCAAGATCCCACCGTGGAAGAGCCTGGATGTGAACCGGGTCTCCGGGTGGGTTGCAGCCAAGTCGGGAGAAGGATGGAAGTCAAGGGGACAGTCTGGTTTTGCCCAAAGATGCTGGGAGCTTGGGCTGCAGAAGTCGTGGGAGTGTCTCCTGCTGGACATGGTACAGATGGCTCCCTCCTGCTGTCATGGGTGGGTGGAGGTGCAGCGCTCACATCGAGGACATGGCCACCTCAGGTCTCTGGATGCGCATCTGTCCCAAGTGTGGGTGAGCAAAGTGAGGAAGAGAGCCCCCTGCTGGGTCTGATCCACACTCCTGGGAGCGCGCCTCTGCTCACCCACCCCTCACCTGTACATTGGGGTCCAACCTATGCAGAGCCACTTGGAAGCTGGAATCCTTGGCTAGAGAGAGAGAGAACAGAGAACAGGTTGAGGGAAGGACAAAGGAACTATAGAATGGGCCCCAAAGGGCGGCGGCGTAGGAGGGGCAACACCTACTCTCCAGTACTTCTGTCCTGGGCTAGGGCCTTGGTTGCATGCTGCCTAGGTCACAAAGGTCAGGGAAGTTCCTCCTGCCTTCCCAGCTGACAAGACTCACCTGTTCTGTCATCCTTGAAGCCCGTGTTGACGAAAGTCCCCACCGTGTCATCATCCCAGACCTCGAACCATTGCCTGTCCTCTGCCTTGGACCTGAGCAGAGGCGGTCGCCCGGTCAAGCAGGGCTGCTCACACTGAAACCCCTGCTGCCCTCGTCGCCCCCGCCGCCACCTCCCTGGCGCCTCACCCGCTGTCCCTCCTCCGTGGCCGCTTCATCCGGAAGCTCAGCGCCCCCAGCAGCAGGAGCAGGAGCAGCGCGCCGGCGCCCGCCAGCCCCCCGACCAGCGCCCTCCAGTGGACGGCCACCTCGCAGCGCGAGCCGGAGTACCAATGCGTGTCAGAGGAGAAGCAGCTGGGGAGAGTTCAAAGGTCAGAGCTCACAGGCTGGCCGGCGGGTGGGCGGGGCGTACTGAGGGCGGGGGCGGGGCCTCCGGAGGCTCCAATGGCGGCGGGGAGGGGGCGGGGGCGAAACCCACGCTGAAGAGGGTGAGCGGAGCATTGGTGCGGGACTCTTTCCCTGGGCTCAGCCTAGGAATTGCCAGCTGGCAGTGGTCAGGGCCTTGGGACTCCCGGGGTGCAGGTGAGACAGCAGGAAGGGACGATGGGCAGGCCGTGGGTAGACGGAGCCCACTGAGTGGGAGGCGAGAGGGGTTCAGGGCCTCACCGGCAAGCGGGCCCATTCTTCTCCAGAAAACACTGGCCCTGGTTACAGTCGATGGCACCAACCACGCCCAAAGTGCAATTGGAGACACAGCGAAGCTGGTTCCCTTCCACCAAGGGGAAGTAGAACTCTTCATAGCCCTTGGCGACTGCTTTGCTGCAGATGGCTGGGGTGTTAGGGAAGGGGTTGCAGAGACAGGGACCACATTCATTCCGTGCAGGGGTATGATTCTAGCGACCCAAAACACATTTCCCGGGGTGGCACCATTGGGCTGACCCAGAGATCAGATGGCCCCCTGCACCTCCACCCTTTTCCCTTATCTGCTGGTGCCCGAGTGGGAGCATCTGACAAGGGCCAGGAAGGCCACGCTGGGCCACATCACTTGCCTCCCGGAAAGGTTCCCCCCTCTTCCCCAGGGAGCTACAGAGGGCAGCTGTCCCTGGTGGGAAGGCTCATGGCTACCTGAGGCCACTCAGCCCTTTGCCCCACCCTCACCTTTCAGATTTAGTTCTGCCCTGGTGTTGTCCACCTTGATGGAGTTAGGGTCAAAACACAGAGCTGGGCGGGGGGAGGGGAGAACACAGGCATTGGTGAAGGAGACCAGAGCCGGTATGGAAGGAGGAAGGGAGAGGGCCCTCTGGTGTTCCCAGATGTGGTGGAACTGTACAAGAACACAGCTGTTGTCCCCTCCTCCCCCTAAATAATCAGCTGTTTTCTGCCATGTAAGAACACTCATCATTCCTGCTAGGGAGTTTCTTCCCCGGCACCCAGGTCTGGTAAGATCCTCCATAGTCCCACCCTATGGCCTCTTCCACAGGGCTGGCCCTTGAGCTCTAAAGGCCACCTGGCGCATGCTGACCCAGACTCCCCTCTCCAGCCCCACTCACTCTGATTATCCTGGCAGCTGCCCCCGCTCTGGCTGGTGTTCTGGAGCTCCTCCAGGAGGGTGGTCTTCACCTTCTCATATTCACTCTTCAGCTGGGAGCTGACAGGCAACTTCAGCAGAACTAGATAGTCCACCACAATGCTGCCTTTCCTGGGGGAGGCAGAGCCTTAGAAGGTTCCCAGGCCTGGGGCACATGGGTTCTTGGAGGGGCAAGTCCAAGACCAACCAAAGTGTAGTCATGAGTTGGGGTGCTACCTGTGTGCTTTTCAGCCTGGCAACGCAGGATGAGCAATGACAGTCTCCTGTGTTGCATGAAGCTAGCACCAAATCAAGTTCTCCTGGGCTGCCTGTCACACCCCCTCAAGTGCTGACCCATCCTAGAAGAGCTAGTGCTCTTCTAGTGCCAGCCAGAGAGAGCACCAGTCAACAGTCCCAATACCACCTCTCTACACGTCCCCTGCGATCTCCTTCTAGCAGGCTGAAGAGAATTGTTGTACTTTCTGCAGAGGAATAGTCTCACATAATGATCACAAAATCCCCAAGTAGCTCCCCATACTTCTTTCACCCCTCTTTCCAAGAAATCTGATGGCTTCAGACGCAGAGGGTGGCTTCTCTAGCCTTTCTTCACACCGTTTGCCACCACTTAATGCTGCCACCATATCTTCAGGGTGGCCTCCTACCTCAGGGACAGGATCTCCACACTTTGGAATCCCTCCACGTATTCATAAATCTTCTTCATCTGAAATGCCAAGGATCCCTGGGCTTATGTCTGAGCTGTGGGCCTGAGGACACCCAAGAACCTTGAGGTCCAGCTCCAGGAAGACCCTATGTTCCCTCTCTTCTCCCCTCACCTGATTCTGGAAAACATGGCTGAAATCTCTGTAGGCCTTGGAAGTATTGTCTTTGAGATCTTCAGAGAACTCCTGGTTGACAGACACCTCCATACCCACTTCAGCCTCCACGGAATCTGTACACAGAATGCCCAGTCACTTGCCATCTACCCCATCTGCCATTCCCACTACCACTTCCCCTGCGTCACTCCTCCCTCCGGCCCCTCTCCAAAGACCCTGGGGACTGGCTGAACGGCAGCAAGGGGAAAGGAAGTGATTCTGGGCTGCAGTGCCTGGAGGTGAGGTAAAGAAATCAGTATGCCTGGGTGGTCCCTTCTTTATCTGCTTCTGAGGTAGACAAGATAATGTCTCTGCCCAAATCTCCAGAAAGAACCTGTGACTGTATTATGTTATGTGGAAGTACAAAATTAGATTGCAGATAATCTGCATTAGAATGCATATAAAAATAGATGGCTAATCAGACCTTAATATGGGAAAATTCACAAATACTATCCAAGTGAGCCCAGCATTGTCACAAGAGTTCTTAACAGGGAAAGAGGGAGGCAGAAACCCCTCCAGAGTCAGTTAGAAAGTGTGATTGGGGTGGGGGTAGCTCAGTGGTAGAGCACGTGGCTAGGGTGTACAAGGCCTGGGCTCAGTTCCCCAACACCCCCTGTTCCCCAAAAGAAGAAGGCATAACTATGGAGAAGAGGCATAGAGTGATGCAGTTTCAAGGGCCTTCCCACAAGGGATGGAAGGTTCCAAAAGACAGAAGTGACAGAAAATAGATTCTTTCCCCAAGCCTCTGAAAAACAACAAGGCCCTGGTGACACCTGGACTTTAGCTCAGTGAGACCCACATCAGATTTCTGCAAGGCTTGGAATTCAGCTCTAAGCAGCCCAGATCAGAAGGATGCCCAAGAGGAAGTCTGAAGCCAGCAATGACTTGGAGATGGAGAGGAAGCCTGGCTTGGGACAGCACAGAGCATGGAAAGAAGACAGGGATAGAGGTACTGCAGAGATGGCATGTGGGTGGCCTCCAGGACCACTGAAGGCACCCTCAGGAGGACGTGCGAAGCACATGGCCCTGTGACTCACCTAGTTCCACCTGTTCCACTGGAATTTGACAGGAGGAGCCATAGAAGGTGCTGGGGCAAAGGCACTTGAGGCCATCCAATGTCCCCCCATTCTGGCACTTAGAGTTCTCACAGCGGTCCCCAAAGGAACCTGGTGGACAACTGCAGCGGTCCTGTTCCCAGGTACCACCATTTTCACAGATGCCTGGGAAACATAAGAAGAAAGGAAATTCAAATGGGACCCAATCATGGTGACAAGAATTCAGCAGGGACAGAAGGGAGGCAGGCAGTCCCACCTGGGGTGGTCAGCCTTGCTCCTGTGGTCCTCTGAGTAGTGCTTGAAGCTGTTCTTGGTGATGTAAGTGTGCTAGGCGCCCTTGTGGTGGCCACTGGTCTCTCTGTAGTCCGGGTGGTGGAAGGGGTGGGATGTGTCAACTTGCTTGAAGTTGTGATAATTGGAAGGTTGCTGCTTGGTTTCATGGTGGAGCCAGCCATCCGCGGGGTGGTGACAGAATTGGTGCTCAGCCAGTTCTGGCTGGGTGTTTGGGTGCCAGTCGACACCGTGCTCGTGTATGCTGTGTCAGTGCTGGTAGAGCTAGGAGTGTCACTTGGGATGTGGGCAGGTTCGGTTTCTGGAGTCCAGGAAGTATCTTTGTCCATATATGTAGGATGGACGGTTCTTCCACTGGTAGGACTAGGACTGGAAACCATTTCAATAGTGGAGGGAAAGACAGAGAACAGGGTCATAGGAGTTGCTGTAACCTTCGTACTGGGATCCACTTCAACATGTGGAGTCGTGGGAGAGGGAGGGATTATTGTGGTGGAAAGATGGGAAATATAAGAAAAGGGAGTTGTTGCAGTGAGAGATGTGGCATGTGAGGAGACGGCTGGAGACATTCTGGTAGTTGCAGATGAAGACAAAGGAGGAAAAGCCGTGACGGAAGAAGAGCTCATATACTCTGTGCTGGAGAAATGAGAGAAGGTAGGGGCAGAGGTGGTGATAGTAGTATGTGTCAGACCACTGCTGGCTGAGGAAAGAGGAGAGGACAGTGTTACCAATGCTGTTGAAGGGACCAGCGGACCAAGAGAGGTGCTCACTGTCCCTGTAGATGGGCTCTTCTGAGAGGAAGATTCTGGGCTAGACTCAGTAGAGGAGGTGAATGAGGTCAGAAAAATGGGAATAGAAACAGAGGTCTTAAGTGTGGACAACCTGGTATTTGTACTAGGGATGTCTGCTGTGGACGTGAGCATGCTGAGGGGCGGTGACGGGGTCAGAGAGGAGGAGGGCGCCACTGTGGTATCAGCCTTGGCTGTCTCTGAGGTGGGCAGAGAGGGACTGATACTTGTAGCCACAGTGACAGTGGCTGGCGTGTCTGTTCTGCTGGTGGCAGAGGTACCATCAGATGTGGAGTGTGTGACAACACCAGTGGGAGAGCTGGAGAAGGGAGCGTCAGATGTAGCTGTGGACCTGGCATCAGTAGTTGGAAATGTGGGCAGCAAGGTGGATAAAGGGGTGGCGCCTGTGGCACCCAGGGTGGTGGCTGAAACAGAGGTGGAAGGCACAGGACTACCTGTGGCTGATGTTCCCACAGTGGTGGCCACGGGAGGAGAGGTGCTGGATGTCCCATCTGTGTGGGTGACAGAAGCAGTGAGGGCAGGAGAAGTAATGTCCG
>PVKA01038312.1:0-20313 GCA_004027165.1 Ctenomys sociabilis | reverse complement strand
CCTGGAAGAGGAGAGCTGGAGACCTCAAAGCCTCACCACCCTCCAGACCCCTTCCCTGCCCCACACCTCTCCACACCTCTTCAGTCGGCTGAGCTGTAAGGCCGCACCACCCCCATGCCTGCTCTACTTTCCTCTGCTCCCAAGCCTGAGGTCACGTGAGCAGGGGGCCGGAGGAGAAAGGTAGGTGTGACAATGGGGAGAACTAGAAATAAAACAGATTGAGGATGTGTGAAAGCAGGGAACAGAAACAATGTAGCAATGTCAGAAGGAGGCATGAAACAAAGTAGCATGTGTGAGGGCTCAGTGGGAGATGATGTAATGGGGACCGCAGCTGCAAGGGTGGCTCCAGTGCCTGCTCCGGGGAGGTAACCAAGGAGCCCTGTGGGAGCCACCTACTAGGAAGCAGTGCGCCCCAACACCTTAGGGGAGGTGCAGCGACTGGGAATCTAGAGGAAGGAAGAACTGAAGAAAGGCCTGGGAGCTGGGAAGAGGGGACAGCAGAGTCAGGCTCTGGAGGATGGGTAGGAGTTTATCCGAGAAGGAAACAGTCGAGAGCAAGAGGAAAGCGCACACACAGGATGAAGAAGACAGCAGTGTGTTCTGTGCCGGAGACTTGGATGGTAAGGAAAGGAATGAGGATAGAAGTGTGCGGGAAACAATGACGGGAAGGAGTGTGGATGGAGAGGTAGGCACAGGGCCAGCGGGGCCAGCTTCTAGGAGGGAGGTGGAGCAGGATGAGCAGAGGAGAGGCAGGAGAAAGAAGAAATATGGCACACGTGCCAGGCCCAGGTGGTGCCCAGGACTGGGAGATGGAATTTTTTAGTCCCTGCTCAGCCACCAACCTGCTCTTTGTGAAGGTGAGGGAAGGGACATGAGACCTTTGAGCCAGGCCTCCTGCCTCTCTGAGCTTCAGCTTCTTCAAATGTAAAATAAGAAGGCTGAAGCGCAGGATCGAAGAAGATACTGCGACTTGCGATCAATGTCTCAGTATCGCTGCCAACAGACAGCATGGACAAAAGTATTTCCAAGGCCCTTTCAGCTGAAATGATCTCCAGTTCCTGCTCTTCCCCTCCCCTGGGCCAGCCTCAGTGCAGACTCAGTGGACAGAAAACAAGTGGCAGAGAACAGATACAAAGAGAAGCCAAGGGGAGCCGGGGAGATGGCTCAGTGGAATAAGTACTTCCCTGGCAAGTGCAAGGGCCTAAATTCAATCCCCGGTTCTGCTAAAAAAATAAATAAATAAATAAAAACAAAGAGAAGCCAAGAGCCCCAGGCTGGGGTCAAGGCCTCTCCAGAGGCAGCCACGCAGGTTCAAGTATCCCAGAAGACCCTTCATGTTCCTCCTCTTGGGGGCACTATGCTTCACGGTTTCCTACACAGAAGGTGGCAGGGCACAGGGCTTATTCCCCAGGTAGGACGGTGGGGGTGTGCCCCAGCATGGGTAAGGAGGCAACCCCTTGGAATCAAACCCACCTGGGCTACCTCACAGCCCTGTGAGCTTGGAAGAGTTACTGCACCTCTCTCGAATTCCATTTCCTCTTTTGTAAAATAAAGATACTACTACTGACTCCTTCATGGCATTGCTGTACGGATTAAGTGAATTTTTACACATGAGGCACTTGGCAGCGTGTCTGTAGCCCTCTCCTTCTCCCCTGCAACACACTCAGGGTCCCTCTTGGGAGCCCCTGGGGTCGTTCCCATCCAGAAACTCTTCCGCCCCAGAGCACTCGAGGTCACAGGCAAAGCCCCAGGGAAGCGCTGAGTAGACAGCTATTAAATATATGCAAAATGACACACTCATGAAAAAGAGCACTACCCACAGCAGGACCTGGCACCCCAAAAGAAGATGCAGGGGCCCGGGAGATGGCTTAGTGGAATAAGCACTTCCCTGCCAAGTGCAAAGACCCGAGTTCAATCCTCGGTTCCACAAAAAAAAAAAAAAAAAAAAAAAGTAGATGCATTTCTCTCTCCATGTGTACCCCCTCCTCCAGCTAGGAACTGCTTTCTATCACACTTTATAAAGTTCCCTAGTGTACCACAACCCTCCCCACAGCTTTATCTCCGCCCACCCGGGTCCCTCCGCCTGTCAGCGTACAGCTGCCCACGATGGCCTAAGATTACCTCCTCCATGGAGTCAGGCACAACCCATAGTACTTCCTCTCGATTCCTTGACTGGGAGCTTCCTGAGGTCAGAGATGGAGCTGAGCAGCTGAGCCAGCCCAGGCTAGACCCAGAGGCGGCGTGAGGAGGCTGGCCGCTGGGTGGGGTCGCTGGTCTGCCGCCCCACACCTGTTCCTTTGCCCCAGAAGCCAAGCTGAAGGCCCGGGCCCCAGATGGCCCGGACTTGGCCAATCATGCATCAGGGTCAGGAATGGAAGTAGCAGTCAGCGCCACAAGCAAAACAAGGGACCCCACCTTCCCTGGCCCAAGAGGAACCACAGACAGGCCATGCGAAGGGCGTAGGCCTGCCTCCATCCCACCCTGGGCCACTCAAGGTCCTGCCAATAATAGTTCCTCAAATGTGAAACCTGGAAGGACCCTGTGTTGTTCATTCCAAACCTTCTCCCTACTTCCCAGATAGGGAAGTAGAGGAGGTTGGAAAATGTTATCACTTGACAAGCTAGGGCCAGGTTCACCTCTGAAATGTGACAATCCTGGGAAAAGTGCTCATTAAAAGTAACCGTCTAAGCTGAGCAGACAGCTCAGCGGACTAAAGCGCCTGCTGCTCTAGTCCCACCCCTAGGGCACACTGAGACAGTGCTTGAGACTAGGCGTGGTGGCCTACACCTGGAATCCCGGCGCTTGGAAGGCTGAAAACAGGAGAATCACTAGGAGTCTGATCTGTGTAATGAGACCCCACAGACCCCGTGCTAAATACGTAATAAATACATAAGTAAATGTAACCATCCAGCAGCACCTCCCCTTCAACTAGCTGCCAACTAGTTAACTAGCTCTACCCCACCACAGCCTGTGAGCCAGGAACCATCAGCCACTTTTCACAGAAGAGGAGACAGGCCGAGTCAAA
Source organism: Ctenomys sociabilis (assembly GCA_004027165.1). Classification (NCBI taxonomy): domain Eukaryota; kingdom Metazoa; phylum Chordata; class Mammalia; order Rodentia; family Ctenomyidae; genus Ctenomys; species Ctenomys sociabilis. Next base: position 17,288 of record PVKA01038312.1, on the reverse strand, counting down.
GAGCACTGTCAAGTTCACGCCACTTCTAGGGCAGAGCTGGGGCCACCACGCCCAGAAAGGGAGATGGGGAGCTCCCTCCCTTCCCCCGCACCTGCAGCAACCCCCCTCCCCAGCCCCAGCCCGCATAGCCTAGAGGGACCCACAAGGCTCAGTACCCGTAGGATGCTCAATAGGAGACTGCTGAGCGAGCCCAGCAGCCAGCCTGGAACCAGGCCCCAGGCAAGAACTCTGCTCCGCAGCCTGATACCGGTGAACAAGAGCTCCCCTTGGACGCACTCCTGACCTCTCGGCCCTCAGGTATAACTGGAAGGGGGCACGTGGGGCCGGCCCTGTGAACAGCACTGGCCAGCATGAGCGCTGTAGGTCCCGCCACTGCACTGTCTCTGGGCAGCAGGTCCATCTCCACAACCTGAGGAGCAGCTGGGGGGCAGGAGCCAAGCGGTGCGGCTGCAGAGACCCTACCCCAGGGGCAGTGAATATATGGTGGTGAATGAGGAGATACTGCCTCCCACCCCATGTGGGCCCTGGAGAGTGAACCCAGGGCAATGGCTCCCCTGCTCTAAGAGCACCAGCTCCTGGGGAGCCTTGCTTACTCGCTCCCCAACCCCCCAAGACTCCCAGGCCACGGCCACCGAGGGGCACCCGCAGCCCCAGCTGCCAGCGATCGAATTGGCAATCAGTTTGCCGCAATTAGACTTTCCCAGATCCCGCTGGTGATTGATTCTAAATTACTCTCAATAAAGTCTGGGCTGGTGGGAGGGGAGAGAGGGCAGGATGGATGGGGGGGGCTACCCGGCAGGCAGGGTTGATGGGGCAAAGCTCCGGGGAGCTGGGGCAGTTTGACCCCACATAAAACAACACTGCAGACAGCCTAGAGGCCCATGGACCACAGTAGAGCCAGAGAGAGGTAGAGCTGGTGTTCAGGGGTCCTGTCCCTGGCTGTGTTTGCTTTGGCAGGTGGCATGACATCTCTGAATCTGCCTCTGAATGCCAGGAAGACTGCCAGCTTCCGAGAGTGGCCGGAAGGCTCAGGGAAATACCTGGGGCTGCAGATCCAGCCCTGACCCATGAGCGCGGGCAGACCCTCACCTGTGGGATGGCAGGCTGACCCAAAGGCCCACCTCCTGAGTCCTGCGTCACCATCAGCACCACCCTCTCAGCCAAGGCCTGAGCAGACAACAGCAAGCACCCGTGCTGCCGCCAAGCCTGGGTTGCTGCTCTAGCTCCCTGGAGCCCGGGACAGGAAGGCCCAAGCAGCAGCAGCTCCACCCCCCCAGCCCCAAGTCTGGACTTAGAGCTGCTCAACGTTCTGGCAAATCAAGCTTCCTGCCAACTTCGCACCACAAGTCCCTGGAAAGTCTATCCTGCAATCTGGCTTGAGGCCTGCTGGCTCCCCCTTCAAGGCCTACACCCCGCCTCTCAGCACAGTCCCAGCCCAGAGCTCAGCTTTGGGTCACCCTGTCAGCCACATGGGGTCCCCACACTCTGCAAAGGAAAACCCTCCCCAAAGAGCAATTTCTCAGGAAGACCAAGAAAGGCACAGGAAAAAAAAAAAAAAAACAGAAGCCAAGGTGAGGGGAAGAAACCAACATTTGTAGCCATACCCCACACCCAAATTGTTTCATTTACTTTATGACTTTGTTCTACTAATGCCAAAACAACCTTGTGTCACTGCCTTTTTAAATGTATTTGGTACAGGGTCTCACTACGAAGCTTGGATTCATAGTGGTCCTGTTTTCAGCCTCCCAGTACTGAGATTACCGGCATTCGCCACCATGCAAGGTCTCGGGAACTGGCTCAGCACACCTGGGGACGGGGCCCTCACAGCACACCCAGGATCAAACCCCAGTCCCTATGCTTGCCTAAGCAGGTGCTTAGTCTGCTGAGCTATCTCACCAGTCCTTGGAGCCCCATTTTAAAGGAGAGGAAACTGAGGCTCAACGAGGTTAAGTAAACTTGCTAGATTAGTTGGCTCCAAGGTCTCCACTCCTGCTTCAAGCTGCGTACTCAGACTTGGGCTCCAGAGGGGACCAGGGATGGGAAGACAAGCTTGAGCCAGTCCAAGCAATAGGGGTTACAGAACCTGCTCCACCCTCAGCACCCAGGTGGGCACGAGACTGGAACATCTGCACTCCCAATCCCACAGCTGGGCCCTTAGCCCTGGCTGCTCAGACTCCCCCTGTAATCACAGCTTCCTGTTTGGCTCTCAGTCTGAGCCTGGTGGGGGGAGGGGACTGGCTGCCCCTCTGGCCAGGGCCTGCTCTGGAGGGAGGGGGCAGGAAGTAAAGGTTACCCGTCCTCTGGGGAAGCTGGGAGCAAAGTGGGGAGGCTCAGTCCAAACATGTTTATGGGCAGCCAGCCCAATGTCCAGGGAGGCGGGGCAGAATGCCGTAAGGGACAGAGGTCTGAAGGGGCCCAGTGGCAAGATGAGCCAGGTGGGCCAGGAGCAGCCCAGACTGCTCCCACCCTCTGGGGGTCTCGAAGGGATGGGAACAACGAGCCCTGGCCTCCCTTCCCTGACACAAAATCACGGGGCTTCCAGAAGCTGGGCTGAAGCCCAGAGCCACAGCCCCTCCGACCCCGCCAGATGTGGCGGTGGCAGCGCCAGGGCGCACAGACCACAGACAGCCCAGCCCTTCACAGCCCTGGCGCCACCCAGCCCACGGCACCGGCCCCGGACCCCACAGGCCCCGGCCGGCCACGTCCACACTCCCAGCTTCCTTCCCGCACCTTTCCTGCACTCCCTCCTTCCTTTATTCACCACGTGAATCATTTCACTCCCAGCCAGGCTCTTCGTGGTCCCTGGGGCTTGGTGAGTGTACACTCCAGCAAGCTCCTGGTCTACCCAGAAAGCACTGTGACAAGACTTATGCCGCTAGGGGACCCTGCCATGTCAGCCCCACCCAGCTCACCCACAACAGGGCTGAGAATCTGAAGTGACCCCAGTGCAGGGTCAGCACTGGGAGGACAGGGTCAGGCCTGGTCACCTCAGCAGGGTAACGCCCACTCAGGTGGCACTAAGGGAATGGAGACTTCTTAGACCCCTCTCCGCCTGAGATTCCAGACATTTCCCCTCTCCTGTGCTGACCACAGACCCTGACCCGAGCCCCTCAGAGCTGTTCCAGATTCAGACACCAAAGCACGTCCCCTCCCCCACCGGCAACTCCATGACTACGTGAGAATTAAAGGAGCAAAAGCTATGGCACCCGCCTGGGAAGAGAGACACTTATTAAACAGAAGCAAATATGGGCATAATTTGGGGGTAGAGAGGCCCAAAGAGATGGTGAAGTGTACATTGGTAAGATCACACAGCAAGAAGACATAGAATTAAGATCGCAGCCCCTCCTATTAGCCTGCCAGGCCCTGGCTCAGCCCAGCCGTACTACTTCATGGCTGTGTGACTCTGAGCAAATCACTTAAGTTCTCTGTAAAACACAAGCTCAGTGAAGTCCTACTTTGTTAGCTGTCACAAAGACTAAATACCAAATACAGGAGGGCTTCGTGGACAAGCTTGGGTAATAGCTGCTTTTTGGATTATTAAGCCCTCAGAGAAGGGGAGCAGGAGAGTTCTGAGACAGACTGAGGAGATACCCTACCCTGAGAGCTAAGAGGCTGGCACCCCTGTGGGGTCCCCCAGCTGCCGCAAGAGGATTCTGCTCACCCTGGGGTGTGGCCTGGAGCAGCTTAGGGGACCCCAGTTTTCATTTTCACAGGGAGGACCCATGGCTCAGGGCCAACCAGAGCTGCCAGGAGCAGCAAAATCAGGGGATCCTGGATGCCTGAAACAGGGGGGCTAAGGCTGGCGCTGGGGCCCGGGCCCACTTCTGCTCCCTCCCAACCACAAAACACAGCTCAGTGAAAAAGAAAGAGAGCAACATTTGTGCTGCACCCAGCATGGTGTCAAGCACCATGCTAAAAGCTTCCCCTTCACTCTACTTGCCCGGGTTTCATACAGGTGGAAACTAAAGAGGCATTAAGTAGCTTTCACAAGGTCACATGACCACAAATTCATGGTCTCCCACCCTGGAAGCACTCCAATAAGCAACATCTAAGATCTCTTCCAAATCTTGATTTTTAAAAGAATATGTCTCACAAGCTAACATTGCCAGGTTCCCCACCCCCCCCACCCCCAACTCCAAGCCATTTCTGCGAAGTGACTTATATGCAGCAGCTGAGGTGGCTATAAAGGTGGATGTCTCTCAGGAAGTCACCTGGTCTCTCAGGACACAGAATTTCCCAAGGAGACACCAGGACACACGCACACGCAAACACACACACACACACACACTCTCTCTCTCTCCCACCAACAGCAGGCATGAGATCTGCTATTCCCTCCCGCCCCCCAGTCCCACTTCTCACGCTGGTGGGAGATCCAGGCCCTCCTGTCTCTCCTCTGCCCAGCCACCATTCATCCCCTCTGTCCTCAGAGGACCCACCACAGAGGCCACTCCTGGAGTACCTGGTGGGGCTCCAGTGCAGTCCTGTTCACTCACTAGGTGTCACCCTCTCCTCTACTGGTAACTAGCCCCATCCACCAAGCTCCTGCCTCCCAGGCCACAGGGTCCTGAACCCAGGGAAGATGGGCCACCTGGAAAGGGACATGGTGCCCCACCCTTCGGCTTCTGCTCTCCCCAAGCCTGCCCTGGCCCTGGGGTTCAGGGTTGCCTGATATGTTGCCCAGCACTGGGACTGTGGCCCTGTCTCCTCCTCAGCTTCGGGGCTACCCTGCCCTGCTGAGGGCCTACTGTGCACCAGGCCCTTAAAAGTTCTATTTAACTCCTTGAACCACTTCATGGGGGTGTAGGATAAACTAACTGCTGGCCTTGCTTCATGGACAAGGCACAGTGGTTCAGCACAGGCAGTGGCTTGCCCAGGGCCACACACACAGCTCTGAGGCCCACAGGTCCTCCAAGTGTCAAGTATTTTGTCCAGAGCTCTTTTTCCTTCATTCTCCCACCCAACACTCCCTGTACAGCTCACATAATCTGCTCTCTCAGAGGAGGCTGTCACTAACCCCACTTCACAGAGAGGCATCCCAGGCTCAGAGAAGTGGCACCACGTGCCCAAGATCACAACAGGAATGGGCGGTGGTAGCAGGTGACTGGAACCCAAGACTTGATCCCCAAGTCTTTAGTTGTAAGGATTTCCTGAAAGCACTGAGAAAATGAGCCCTGTTGCTAGCATGGGTGGGGTCTCTATCCCTCCCAGGGACCTCTTCCCTCACCCCACCTAGAGGAGAACCAGTCAGCCTCCTTACACCCACACCCCTAGTTCACAGCACCCAGACCATGAGGCTGGTTGGGAACCTACCTTAGAGTCCTGCCTGTCCTCCTGCCACTCAGGCTCTAAGAGAAAAGGGACAGGCAGGGACAGCGTGGGCACCTGGCAAAGCCTGATCGCCCCAGCTCCTTTTCAGCCTGGGGGATGGGGAATAGCACTGCTCCTAGAACCAACTGAGAGGGATGGACCTAGAAACCCCAGCCCACCCATGCCAGGGTCTAGCTAGATGCCCACAGGGAACTCATTGGGACCCAGGTCCCTCACAAGGGGGTCATGGCTCCTCCACTCTCTTCCTCCCACTTGTCGATGGAGCTGGGGCCAAGCTCAACCAACCCACAGCCACTATGACCACTCAGAGGGGCATTCAGGGGTCATCTCAAACACCACCTCTACCTACACACACATGGCCCTCCGCATGGTCCCTACCCCAAGTCCAGGCTAACTGAACCTTGTGCATGCACTCCCGCGAGCCCAGCACATGCCCACCAGAGGTCTTTCCCACTTACACTCCACTCGCCAGCACTCACACAAGGCTGTGGCCCAGCCAGGCACTAGTACACGCCACGCACAATAGGTCTCCTTCACCCATCTACTCATGGGGGAACGGTGGCACCCTCGCATTTGGTGGGCAAACCTTCGGGCCGCATACCCCCAGGTCCAGGCCCTCGCTAAGGCGGGGGCACACATACAGGGGCCCCCTCATCCTCCCTTTAGGTCACCTTCACCAAACCACCCTCTGCCTCCCCATTCAGAGCCCCGCTGCCCTGCGTGTGGCTTTGGGGAAGCAATCCTAGGAGAAACCAGGTGCACACCCTCCCCATGCAGGGTCCTCGGCCGCAACGCCCAGCGAGTGGCCCGCGCAGGCACACCCACGAGGTGGGGCCCCCTACATACCCTGCCTGTGGGCATCGGCGCCCCCCAGCCGCACGTCAGCGCCATCACCGAGCCCCTTCGGCCAGGCGGGGGACCCCCGCATCGCCGCCAAAGAGCGGCATCGAAGGGCCGCGGGGATGGGGGGTGGGCGGTGCTCACCACCCGCACCCCGGTTCTTCCCTCCTGGGGAGGGGTCCTAAAGGGAGAGTCGGGTAGTCCTTCAAATGTGCCAGGAGGCAGGATGGCCTCCTCACCAGTGGCAGCGCGGGGGGCGGGGTGGGGATCCCGGGGGGCTAGGAGCGGATTGGGGGTCCTGGCGGGGCGAGGCGGGGATCCCGGGGGGTGGGTCGGGACCTAGAGGGCGGGGGTCGCGGGTCGCCGCCGCACTCACCCCCGCGGCGCGCCCGGCCAGCAGCAGCAGCAGCAGCGGCGGCAGCAGCAGCCCGCGGGCCCCAGGCGCGGCCGCGGTCCCGGCTCCGGCGCCTGCCCCGTGGGCGGCCCCGGCACGGTGCGGCGGCCCCGGCTTCATGGCGGCGGCGGGGCCTTTGTTCCCGGCGCGGGCGGCTGCTCGGCGGCGGTGGGCGACGCGCAGCGCGGCTCGGCGCGGCTCGGCTCGGCACGGCTGCGCGGCCGGCTCCGCCTCGCTCCGGCTCCGCGCCCACAGCAGCCGCGCCCGCAGGAAGCGTGCGCCGCCGCCGCGGGCCCCAGCGCGGAGAGGCGGGCCGGGGGCGGGCCGGGGCGGGCCGCCGGGGGGAGGAGCCCGCGCCGCCCCGCCCCCGGACCCGCCTCGCCGCGCCGCGCCGAGGCCCAGCTGCCGCCGGGGGGCGAGCCGGGCCGCCAGCCCCTGCCGCCCCGTGGGTCGCGTCCTCCTGGGGCTCCCACGGACGCCTTCACGCCCCCAGCCGGCCCGAGGCGTCCCCTTTCCCGTCTCCAGGATGTGGCAGGGCGGCTGCCCTCAGGCTAGGCCTGACCCCCTCGTAGCCTCAGTTTCCCCAGGCAGCATCGGATAGCCCCTGGTACCGTGGATCTGCAGACGTCACCGTGCAGACCTGAAGTACACTCGCTTCCCCAGTCTAACGCCCTGGGTTGTCTCAGACTCAGAGTCCTCGGATGGGGACTCAAGATTCCCCGGCTGGAGGGGACGCCATCCATTCTGGGTTTCTGGTGACAGCGCCCAGCCCAAGCCGCATCACCCAGTCCCTCTGCTTCTTCCTCCACCTGACACACTTTGCATTGTGCCTACTGAGTGGCGTCTCCCACTGGCACCTAGGCTCCAGGAGGGTAAGGGTGGGGCTGCTGCGGCTAATCCCCAAGGTACCCAGTGTACCTCTGACCCTAGCACTGGCCCATCCTGGCATGCAGCGGCTGCTCATACAAATTTGCCGCAAGCCAATTGCCCTCGACTCACCCAAACCAGGGGCTTGGGGGTGTAGATGAGAAGGAGAGAGCATTAAACCCATGCCATCCATCAACCAAGGGCTTTCCTCTGCTGCCTCAGCATCCCATCAGGAACCCCAGGGGTTGGTGTTGCTGATCCCTATGCTTCATTGATGAAGAAACTGAAGTCAGAACAGAAAAGGTTGGGCCAGGGATATAACTCAGCAGCATAAGCACCTGCCTAGCAAGGACAAGGTCCTGAGTTCAATCTCTGCTATTGAAAAACAAAAAAAAGGAACAACAGAAAAGGTTACTTTGCTGACAACAGAGAGCTAGATGTCTTTGCCCTTGGTCACTGTCCTTTCTAGGCCCTGGGACTCCACAGCCAACTCTGTTTAAGCTGGAGCTAAAGAATGAGTGGTGCAGCCAAGACAGGCAGGAGGGGAGCTGGGCCTGGAAGGACAGCCATGGTCTGCAGGCATCAAGGGGAGTTGGCCTGCAGTGCCCTTGGGAGAAGGCCCAGGTGACAAAGGTCAGCTTAGCCTAACATGGAGCTGTGTCGAAGGGGCCTCTTGAGGAGCCTGAAGCCCGTGTAATGCCAGTCTCGCTGCCCTCCAGCAGGCATCCTGGAGGGATGAGACATCTCAACTCTGCTACTCAAAAATCCCTAGGTGCTTTGAGATCCCAGCCTTTGAAATCCCATTCCCAAATCTTTTGGAATTTGAACCTGTGAGCACCTTGGATAGGTAGCTGGGAGAGAAAAGGCTAGTGAGACCCACAGATGGGCCCCTGGTTTTAGTTGAGGCAGCACAGCTTGAAAGCAAAAGCTCAGACTCTGAGTTGGGAAAGTACTTGAGTTCAAATCCCACTGCTGCCATTTATATGCTGTGTTACATTAGTGTAGCTCTACCTCTCTGAGCCTGTTTCCCAACTATAATTTGGATGTAGTACATGAGCCTGGCACTCTATGGACTTGACAGAAGTGGCTGGGATGAAACAAAGAGACCAACACAGAAGTGGGAATTCAGTTACCTTGTGGAGAGGAGGAGCAGACGCCGGGGATAGAGTGGTTCTGAGGAGCTCCCAGAGGGACACAGGGTTGGTTGGAGTGCAGCTGTAAGAGCCAGATGCCAGTTGGTACACAGAAGGACTTTAGAACAGCTGGAGTCAGCCACAGCCAGCAGGGGCTATTGTAATGAGTGAGCACCCTGTCCTGGGCAGTGAGCAAGGCTCCGAGAGCCACCTATATCAGGGTAGCCATAAGGATGGCCTCCGTGCCCAAGGCATGCAGAAAGCTCAGTCCTTCCTTCGGCATAGGTGGCTGGCTGGGCTGGGACTTGGGAAGCAACAGGCCTACTTCCCGGACATCGCGGGGATTGGGCAGGGGCTGGGGAATCTTTGGCTAGGCCAGGAGCGCCACCTGCTGCTCGTCAGAGACACGGGTCACAGCCAGAACGGCCAGATCTGGACCGGGAGCTTCTCTTCCAGCGCTCCACCTGCTCCACTTGCCCCGGGTCTGCTCCCTATCCTCAAGCGCTCGGTGCACCTTCGCGGTCACCTTCTGGGCCTTCACGTCCGTGAGCTCCGCCCCAGCAGGCCCCGGGCCCCCTGCCTGGGCCGGGCGCACGTCAGACGCTGCTGTCTCTCAGCACAGCTCTTCCTGTGCCCATGGCCCTCAGGATGCCTCTTCTCCTGCAGGTGGCCTTCCGGACTCCTTTCGGCTGCCCCCATCTGCCCTCATTCTGGCTGCCCTTCACACCTTCAGTCAGGATCCCCAGGAAATAAAACCTGAAGAGCTTAAAAGTTAGGAGACAAATCCACATCTCCACAGCCAAGAAGGAAGAACCAAGACCTCGACGCAGGTGCCCCACCCCCACCCCACTGGTGCATATTGTTCATGTAATGTTTTGTTTTGCCCTATTGCTACATGCATACATCATACTTTGATCATCCTCACCCTCCATCTCCCTCCTAATAGTCTCTCTTTATTATTTTTTTAATTTTGGCCCAGACTTCTAATACCTGCACCATAATGCAAGAACTAGAAGTATGCTAGGAAGTGTTTGATGACTTAGTCACTGAAGGATCCGCACACCAACCTGAGGACATACCAAGATGCAGCCTGGCACCCTCCTCACCCCCATCTGTGCAGTTGGCGGCTGTGGCTCCCTGAGCCCACCCTCGCATGGCTGTTGTCCTCCACCCTTGACCAGGCCTCCAGGCTTTAACAAGGCAACAGAGGGATCACTGGAGCCGCTAGGCACCTCAGGCATGCCTGGATGCCTCCTTCAAGGCCACAACCCTGCCAGACCAGAGTGGGTGCTCAGCAGCTGTCACTTGACTCCATCTGTCCCCAGAGGATTGGCTACACCTAATGGTTCTTCAGGACCCAGTATTCCCTCTGTACCAGGGACAGGGTTGCTTCTACATGGCAGGCCTGGGACTGGGGGGCAACAAACAGCTGGCCTGAGGTTGCTGCTGTGAGGACAGACGAGCCAGTGCTTCCGAGCGCCTGCACACGGGGGCGCTGTGTGCTCCTGCTTGCTGCCTGGTCCCCACTTTGACAACTGGGGAAATCTAAGGCTCAGCGAAGTCTGCTGACTTGCTCGGACCACACAGCCAGCAGCTAGCGCAGCCAGCCAAGACTTTGACCAGGCAGCGCAAGGACAGTACGCTAGCTTCCAGCACTATATTGTGCAGTCCCCAAAGGCACAGGAGGATTTGGGGATCCTAACAGGGCCTCCAAACACAAGCTCCTTCTAGGTCCAGGACAACCACAAGCCCCTGCTTCCCTTGCCCCAAGCTCCAGCCCCACATCCTCCCACCACAGCTTTCTTTCTCTCTGACCTCTGGGAGCCAGAGTCTGGGAGCCAAAATCCAGGAGAAAGCAGCCCTGAGAGGTCAGTGGACCCCCCTCCCCAAGGGTCCTGGCAGGAGGGCTCCAGCTCTGGAGGATCTAGGAGTCCTATTGGGGGAATGTGGGGAGACTTCAAGCCCACCCAGTGCCTCTGTGAGTGAACATCCAGCTTGGGCAGCTGGGAGGATCTGTGCAGTCAACCAGGGCCGTGCGGAGGGGCAAGAAGGAGGGCTTTCCTCTCTGTGGGTCAGGGATCTCCTGGCCCAGCCCATTGAGCAGGTCAGTGTTCAGGTCTCACAGTCCATGCTGGACCTTGGTGCTGGGCAGGGCAAGACAAGCTTTGTGTAAAGTATCCAATGGGCTGGGCAATTCCTTTCAAGAGAGGGGACTGGTGACATCCCCAGGACACATAGCCACCAGGCATGGGACCAGGATTTAACTAAGGCCTCTTCTGAGGACTAACATGTTGTAGACCACAAATGTGATTCAAGGCCTCAGGGGTGGTGGGGGTGAGAGAGGCAAAAATGAAGGAGATTTGAGCTGGTGGCCTCTTAACCACTGGGCAAGGCCTGGCTGTCCTTTAGGAGGGGCCCATGAGGCCAGGGAAATAGGGGCTGTAACTGCAGGAGCTCCCATCTCTGGGTCAGGTCTGGCCAGGACCCACAGAGGGGTCTGCCTGAGGACGGAGGTGCTCCAGGACTTCACAGTGGGTGGCCAGAGAGCTGGGTGGCCCCTGGCTGTGTGGAGTCCGAAGCTGACATGATCTGAGGGAATCACTGACGCAACCTGAGGGATGAGGCTCAGCCACACTTGGTTTTACAGCCTGTCTGCCTCTGAGCAGAAGGCTGGGCCAGCAATTGGAGGAGGCATCTTGAAGGCTTCATGGTGGTGGTGACAGGCAGGCCTTGAGGAAGCAGGTGCTCTGAAGTAGCCACCTCCCATCCTGAGGCTTTGTCCTGATATCGTGTGTGTGTGTGTGTGTGTGTGTGTGGAGCCAATGCTGGGAGCTGCTTCTCTATGACCTTAAGGGGTACAGCCTTGTCTTGCTCCACATCCACTAGCTGCATCTTCCTTTCCACAAATGAGGGGAGTAAGGCCCCACAAAGGAGAAAGACTGGCCCCAGGCCACAGAGTCAGTTGGCAGCAGAACCTGGACCAGGATGCTGCGGACTTCTCTTTCTCTCCCCACCTTCCCCTAGGCCCCTGCCCTGTGCTTTGCAGACATTCTTGGGGTCAAACTCTTCCAGCCAGGACCAGGGAAGCTGTGAGAACCTAGACTAGGAACACCCAGGATGGGCCAGGACAGGAGTGAGAGGAGGAGAAGGAGCAGGGTGCTGCCCCAGCTGCTATGCCACTAACACACCCCCAGCCTGGGAAGAAACGGTTCATTTTCCTGGAAGAGGAATAATTAAAAAAAAAAAAAAAAAAGTCCCTAAAAATACAGCTTTCTTCTTGCCTCATCTTGGAGCTGAGCCGAGGGGCAGGAACACCTCCCTGCCAACCTCAGGCTGTGGCTCCTGGCCCCTGGGTCACTCCCTCCAAGCGCAGCTGTCACTGAGCTACTTAACAGATCTTGGGGTGGGAGTATGTTCTGCACTGTCCAAATTCTGGGAGAGCCTGTGCTCTAACCACAGAGCTAAGAGCTGGTGCAAAGGGCCAGAGGCAGCGGTGAATAGGAAGCCGTGTCCCAGAAGGACTGGTCCCTGCTCTGGCCCTTGTCCTACCTCTCTGAGTGGGCACTTCATCACTTTGGGGAGGGTATGGGGGACCTGGCAGTGTCTCAGAGGAGAGTCTGGGAGTGGAGTGCCAGGTCAGCAATGTCTCAGTCTCCTCTGCAAGCTAGTCAGTAATGGGCTCCAGGGCTTGAGGGAGGTAAACCAGGGGCCCAGAAGAGGACCCGGCACAGGGCGAGCTCCATAACCACAGCCTGCTGGCCACTATTTTTAAGTCATGTTTTGCCTGGCACTCAGAGACAGAGGCTAAGGCACCCCTGAGACTGGGGTTGTAGGAAAGGTGCCAAAGGGTGTCCTGGAGTCTAGCTTATGGCAGGTCAACCAGGTCGGGCTCACCCAAGTCCTAGACCAGGACACTATGAGCTGTGGGCCTCTCAGGCTATCAGGACAGTTCTGCCCCCCTGCTTTGCATTGTGTGCTAGTTGTATCTTACTGCATAATAAGTTTTTCAAACTCAGGGCTTCACCAAGGTGTGTTTTTGTTGTCCAGTAGATTCTGTGGATCCAGAAGGTGGCTGGGGCCTTTCCCAAGGCTACAGGTGTCTGAAGGTTCTGCTTCCAACATGGCAGGCTGTCAGCAATACGTTAACCATAGTGCTAGGAGGATTCAGTGCCTTCCATCAACATGCAGCGGCTTCCATGTCCCCAAGACACGGTGAGGCAGAGATTGCAACATCTTGTGCAACCTAGGCTCACAAGTCACACGCCATCCTTCCATGGTATCTTATTGTTTTCTGTGTTGGCTGGGACTCCACAGGATGAGGTTCTCCTCTATGGAGCTACGCTTAGCAATGTGTCCTCTTCCATGCTTCAAGGTGTCCCAGTTTGGAGGACAAACTAGTCTTCCTAGAACAAACAATGAAGGAAATCAGAGGCAGGATGACACTAGTAATGTGAGCCTCAGCCCTTCTTCGTCACGGTGGGTGCAGGCCCTTAACAAGGATTTCCGATGTGACTTGTGCGAGAGAAGAGTTGTTACCCCATTTTAGCTGGGGAAAAAGAGGACAATTAAAGCTTGTGATTTACAAAGTCCACAGAGGTTGAGGTAGAGATGGGATTAGAAGCTGTTGGTCATAGGAAGACCTGGAGTTTGGGCTGAAAGCTTGTTGAATAAGCCAGAGATGTGGTCCCAGGAGCACTGAAGACCATACCAGCCCTGAAGGGGCAGCAGGCCTGGCCTAAGTTAATATTCCAAGGCACAGTTGGGGAACTGAGCCTTACAGTAGTCAGAGATTTGCCAGAGGTCACATAGCAAGTCAACAAAAAAGCTGGGGCCAGATAGTTGCCTACATCTTCCTACCCCCAGCAAGAATAAGAACCCAGCAGCCCTAGGCACTGAGCACACTTCAGGGCAGGAAGGAGTGAAGAAAGGAGAAAGCAGTTTCAGGGAAGATGCCAGAAACTGCTTTCTGGGGGGCTCCTGACTGCTCCTGAGCCCCTCAAGCCAGGGGCAAGCACCCCAGTCTTGACGCTTGCTCTAGGCAACAGTACCCTCGTGTGGCTACAGCTGGTAACTACATAGTTACAGCTTTCCTCCCCGAAAATGCTTCACTCCCTGGACTTTTATCAGGGAAATCAAGAGATGTTCTGCAACATCCCCAAAAGGAAAAGCAACCATTGCTGGGGCTGATGGAGGTGCCAAGAGAAAGATGGTATGGACAGAGCATGGGGCTGGGATCCAGGAAACCTCAGAAAAAATGCTCACTTGGTTACAGACTCACGTGAAGCTTGGGCCTCGAACTCATCTGCACAATGGGTTGAAATAGCTACATTTCCTAGGATTTTCATTGAGGACCAATGGGTTCATAAATGTGAACATTGCTCTGCAAACTGCAAAGACTGTGACAAGGTAATTGCATACGGGATGCCCTGGCTGAACTGTGGAAAAGATCAGGAATCCAGGTACCCTTGGAGCATTCTTGGAATAGACCTAGCGGCAGTAGCGAGCAGTGGTGGTGTAATGCAGAGCCCAGCGGCCAGCTTGCTCAGTGGAGCCTCGACCTGAAGCAGCAAGGGGTCTTGCATGAAGAGCTCAGGGAAGCCACAGACCCAGAGCAACCCCAGACTTGCACCAAAACCAAAAATCTCAGGCTCCAGATCTCTGTAAATAGAGCATCACCCTCCTTGCAAGCAAAGCTGCAAGAACAGTGGGGAGCCTACATGGAAACTGGGCAGCACAGGCTTGCGGTTATCGGCACTAGAGTTCTTTCCATAAAGACCAAGGACTGCTTTCTTCAGCAAAACTTGTGCACAACCAAGGCACAGGTCTGCATCTTGTCTCCCCTGGTTGGCAAACATTGAAATGAAGTCCTCCCCACAAAGCAGCACACTTCTACTCTCAGCTACTCAGGAGGCTAAGGCAGGAGGATTGCCCCTGTCTGGGCAATTTATTTTTCATTTTTGGCGGAACCGGGGATTGAACTCAGGCTCTTGCACTTGCCAGGGAAGCACTTATTCCACTGAGCCATCGGGCAATTTTTTTTTTTTAATTTTTATTTTCTGTATTTTTAGGGAAGGGTTTATAGGGTGTTCAGGGACTCACTACTAGATTGGACTCCTAGTGATCTGCCTGTTTACAGCCTCCCAAGAACTAGGATTACAGGCACACGCCACCACGTCCAGTCTAAAAGTTGAGGATTTTTTTTGGGATGCTGGCTCAGGCTGCCTTAAGGGTGGGTCTGGTAAGGCAGGTGGAGCTGGGGATCGAACTGCAGTATCCTGCACCTGACTCTTTGCATGAGCAGGTGCTTAACTGAGCTAACTGGCAGGCCCCCAAAATATGATGCATCTATTTTTGAGGTTGAATGCATGGGAGCATTCAACTCAGGACCTTGCACTTGCCAGGCAGGCACTTACTCTACTGGGCTCTCTCCTGGCCCCATGTCTGGGCAACTTAACAACTTACACACCCCATCTCTG
Source organism: Ctenomys sociabilis (assembly GCA_004027165.1). Taxonomy (NCBI): domain Eukaryota; kingdom Metazoa; phylum Chordata; class Mammalia; order Rodentia; family Ctenomyidae; genus Ctenomys; species Ctenomys sociabilis. Next base: position 2,250 of record PVKA01038312.1, on the reverse strand, counting down.
AAAAGGGGCTTAACTAAACAAAGAGGGTGAGCTGGGAGTGGCAGCACACGCTTGTAGTCCCAGCAGTTGAGAGGCTGAGGCAGGAGGATAGCCTCAAGTTCAAGGCCAGGCTGGGCAAAAGCAGGGAGGACAAGATATTGGGGACATGACTTAAAGAAAGGTCTGTGGGCAGAGGGGTCTATGTGTTGAGCACCATTCAAATATGCATAACTTAATCCACACAACCAGTCTTGCACATAGCTATTAATATTTCCCATTTTAAGGAAACTGAGTTGCAGGACTACCTGGATGAAAAAAAGCAGTCGAGACGAAATCAAATTTAATCCTCAGGGAAAAAATATATCCTCAGAAGCCTTCCCAAGGCCTCAAAGACTTTGAACAAGAGACAAGAGGGTGGCAGTAATTACACTTCTAACCTAGGTCCTTGCTTTGTTACCACTAAATTAGAACAAATACTGTGAGACTAAAGAAGAAAACCCTCGGAGCACAGCGTACCAGGCAAGAAGAGGAGAAAATTAGCAGGCCAATGCCCAACATGGGCCCTGGACACCTGCTTCCCAACTGCTGCGGCACCAGGGCTCCCAGACACTGGCCCTCCTCACACTCAGGCCTTACTCTCTCAGGGTCACGAAGGCAGGCAGACAGGGCAAGCACCCACTGGGCATGCTCTGCCTGAGCTGCCCAAGCACAATCCAGTCCTGCACACTCCAGCCGCTTCTTCCTCCAAGTGGCCTCCCAGCTGGCCCGGCTGGCCAAGCCCACCAACAGGGACTCAGCTTTCAACAACAGCTTTTGTCAAAGCTGCTTCTGTCAAGAGAGGACACAGCATGAGAATGAGGGGCACTTGGTGAGCAGGAGCCTTCCGCACTAAAAGCAGGAAGAGGTCACCCATCACGGTAATGTGGGTGGGCTAGGAGCTCGGGAAACTCAGGCTGGGGGATGGAGGGCTGGCAGAACACAGGTGGAAGCAGCTCAGAACACAAGATAGGAGAGGGCAAGGGAGGAGGCCAGGCAGGCACTGCAGCAGTCCAGACACCGGGCCACGGCCTGGCCTCTGGAGACACCAGTAACTCAGAGGGTTCCAATGAAACCACAGGTTTACTCTCCTATACCAGAGGTCTGCAAAGAGTGAGGAGAGGAGGAGGCCTGTAAGAATGGCTGGAGTGCAGGCCTGGAGAAGACAGGCTGAGCCCACAGAAGTGTGTGTTGCTCCCAGGAGAAGCTGGAGATTGAGGTTTTCACAGAAATAATCTTAACTGTAAAAGCAGGGAAGAGCTGAACCCAACATCTTTGGATCCAACTGGGCTTAGAGCCATCAGTGTGGTGGCACATGCTTATAATTCCAGCAGTTGGGAGGCTGAGGCAGGAGGATTACCAGGAGTTCAAGGCGAGCCTGGACTACAGAATGAAACCTTGTCTAAAAAATAAAGAGAAAGAGAAAGAAAAAGAACAAGCAAGCAAGCAAGCCATCTCCTTGACACTCCTCAATTCTGCCCTCCTATACCCTCATAAAACAAGCAGACAAAAAGAGGCTCGGGCAAGTAAGGGGCTGCTCTGGGATGTAACTAGAGAGAGGAGGCCATGGGGGAGTTAAAGTTAGGCACAAACTCAGATTCCAAAGTTCTGTATTTTTCAAAATAAAGATCACACATTGTTTAGAGAGACAATCTACACAAGAGTTACAAAAAATAGTTGCCCAGGCATAAGCATACACAGGTTTGTTAATTATACACATATGGTTACAAGTGTGCTTGCAAAAAAGTTCATTGGAAATATACACAAGGCTCTGGAAATGTACACCGTGTAGTGTTACAATTCTATATTCAAACAAGGAAATTGACAGTATGTTACATTCACTTACAAGTAGACAAAATGCAAAATACAGTTCATCTTCTGTACAAAAAGGAAGGGCAATTCACACTTTACAAGGTGAGTGGGGCTCTGATTGTGAGGAAAGCTAGGGCAGGGCTCAACTTTTACATGTCTTTTGACTGTCACAAAATAAGCAAAACATTACTTTTTTAGGATTAAAAGAGAAAAAAAAAAAAGAACAAAAAAACACTAGTGTGAACTGAATCATCCAGGTAACATTTAGAAAGGATCTCACTACTTTCTGACTAGCTGACAAATAAAACGAAGCTATTCTTTTCTTCTTAAACATTAACTAGGCTGTATAAAGAACATTTATTCCTTCAAAAGAAAAAAATTTACTTCTGGTTGAAATTACAATTTACAATATACAACACTATC
>PVKA01038311.1:9663-20416 GCA_004027165.1 Ctenomys sociabilis | reverse complement strand
AATCAATGTCTACTAACCATTGGTCAACCACAGGTCTGTGTAGAAACTTCTTGAAACCACCTGAGGTGAGGATTGAAAAAGACCAGAAGCTGAGTGTAGTGGTGCAAACCTGTAATCCCAGAACTCTGGGTGGATGAAGCAGAGGGATTGTAAACTCAAGTCTAGACTGGGCAATTTAACAAGACTGTGTCTCAAAAAAATTTTTTTTGAAATTTTTCAGAAGGCTAAGGCAGGAAAATTGCCATGAGTTCAATGCCAGTCCGGGCTACATAGTGAGTTCAAGGGCAGCCTGAGCTAAATATTAAGACTCTGTCTCAAAATAAATAAAAACAAATTGTTTAAAAATCTGTAAAGAGTCCCATGCTTTCTAGGCAAGAACTCTCCCTGAGCCACTCCCTAGACCGTGATAAACTTTTGTTTGAGTGTTTACCTTATGGAAACTCCCCAGGATATTTAGAAAGGAACCTTTTAAAGAGAAGAGGAGAGCCGGGCGTGGTGGCGCATGCTTGTAATCCCAGCACTCGGGAGGCTGAGGCAGGAGGATTGTTGTGAGTTCGAGCTTAAAGCCAGCCTGAACTGTGTAGTGAGACCCTGTCTCAAAAAGACAAAAAAAAAAAAAAAAAAAAAAAAAAAAAAAAAAAAAGAGAAGAGGAAACACAAGACAAAAGGATTTCAGTCTCTGTATTATACTGGGCAGAACCAGCAGTTTGAAATGAGTCCGGGCAGCATGAGAGGAAAGAGTAAGGAGTTGGGTGGCAACACAATGGAAGCAGAGGACCTTTCTCCCATGGAAGGCTCTGGCTGTACACATTCACTCTAGATGAAGACGGGATGATAAGGGTCAAACAAAAATTGAGAATTCAGAAGTTTCCAACTAAAAAGAATTCCCATCTCCCTTAAAAATTAATGAGAGAACTTCCTATGGCTAAGTTTACAAGATGAGAGCATTGGTAGATGAACAAGCTGGACACTTTTTACCTTTGTAGACTGTGGTACACACCTGTGATCCTAGCACTTAGGAAGTTGAGGTGGGAGGATCATGGAAAGTTCAAGACCAACCTGGACTATATAGCAAGAGATCCTGTCTCCACAAACAAATTTTGGTGGTTTTGTCTTTTTTTGTTTGTTTTGTCTTACTTTATTTTTTTTTTAGGTTTCATGGATATTCAGTGATTCACCTCTTTACATCAGGGTCCTTCCTCATTCCCTTGACCTTACTTATTGCAGCCTTGAAGAGTTGGGGCAGCAAGATTACCCTAAGCCTCTACTTAGAAATTTTAATCAGAGCCAGGGAATCTGTCCTTTCTTCTATTAAGCAGTGTCCTTCTCCCTTGGTATGTGCTAGGTACTAGATAATTTTTCTACAAAGAAAGTTAGTTGGGCATAGTGGTTCATGCCTGTAAATACCAGCACCTGGGAGACTGAGGCGGGATGACTTGTGAGTTTGAGATCAGCCTGGGCTACAAAGTGAGCCCAAGACCAACCTGAACTGCATAACAACTCTGTTAAAAAAAAAAAAAAAAAAAAAAAAAAAAAACAAGGGCCGGCGATATAGCTCAGCAGACTAAGCACTTGCTTAGGTAAGCGCAGCGGCCAGGGTTGAATTCCTGGTTCCGCATGCCACACCGGCCCCGCCTTCGCGTGTGCTGAGCCGGCGATGGAGTCTGGGCGTGGTGCCGCGCGCCTGTAATCCCAGCCCTAGGGAGGCAGGAAGCAGGAGGATCACTATGAACGTGGGCTGGATAGTGAGACCCTGTCAAAAAAAAAAAAAAAAAAAAAAAAAAAAAAAAAAAAAAAAAAAAAAAAAAAAAAAAAAAAAAAAAAAAAAAAAAAAAAAAAAAAAACCTAAAAAAAAAGACACAGCACTAGGGAGGCTAAAAACAGGAGGATCACTACAAGTCCAAGCTGCATAGTGAGACCCTGCACCAAATACATTAAAAAAAAAACAAAACTATAATCAGGGAGATGCCTTGGTAGAATAAGTGCTTCCCTGGCAAGCGCAAGAGCCTGAGTTCAATCCCCAGTTCCGAAAACAAAACAGAACAAACTATCTGTTATTTTTCATAATGAACCATAGCAATTGAATGGCTATATCTAGATCCTAATATAAAATCCTAATATCTAATTTTTTATGTATCAGCTTAAAAGTGAATTTAATTTTTTAAAAAATGAGAACCAAAACTTAAAAATAAAATCTTTATATAATTATTTAATTTCATTTTATCAAAAACTTCTACTTTCTTGCCTTTCTTTTCTTCTTCTCCCACTGCTTTCCACTAAGCATTCCACACCCTGAAATTAGAATAATCAACTGCACCAGCACTTTGGAGAGTTACATTTCTCACTCCTACCCCCTGTTACTATTTGAAAAGTCCTAGTTAGTACACACCAACACAGGGAAGACTAAGGAGAAGGCAAGACCTGAAGAAATACAGAAACTTGTACTCAGTATCCAAAACTTACAAATCAGACAAAGGATGAGGGTGACATGGCTTCTCAACATCAAACCAGGACTTTTTCTGTGAAAGCTTGCCTAAGAGTTAATTTTCTAGAACAACATGACTGTATTTGGCTTCGCATACTTCCTATTTGATTAGAGAGTAGACACTGTGCAATTACACACTAACTGGAAGATTTCTCTCCAGGAAAGGAAAGGAACCTGGATTGTTTTGACTATTCCCCTACAGGACATTAACCATTATTGTCTCCAACCTAGCGATCTTACTTTAACACCTTTTTTTGTGAATGCCTACAGAAAGTCCTTCTATTAGAGACAGCTAAATTAGGTAGAAATATTAGAGGCAGCCAGGCAGGGCTGGGTCCTGAAGCAAGTCTGGAAATGAGAATGCATCAGGGCTGCAGCTGGAGGCCATCTGAAGATTGGTCACAATGGCCAGATTTACATCCTCCCTTAAGGGATTAAACAGAGGCTTGGGATTCATGGTATCATCTTTATGAGATTTACCTTGATCTCTTCAGAGTGGGCCCTCCTCTTCACACGCTAAGATTAAGGCTGCTAAGACTAAAGACAAGAGTAGGGTCCTAGGGCTGGGGATATGGCTCAGTAGGATAAGCGCTTCCCTGGCAGGTGCAAGGGCCTGAGTTCAATCCCGGGTTTAAAAAAAGAGTAAGGCCCTAAATTAATCGAAGTCTTAGTTACTTTTCTCTTGCTGCTGCGACAAAATGCCCAGCATCCAAAATTAAGGAAGGAAAGGTTTACTCAGCTCACACTTGCGGAGGTTTCAGTCTGCAGTGAGCCAGCTCTCAGGTGGGGCAGCACACAGCAGAGGGCAGCAGTTCAAGGCAGCAGAAGACAGCAAAAGCAGCAAGAGCAAAGGGCGGCAGGAGCTGCTTTTCTTCCCTTACATTGCAAACTGGCTGCCCGTTCACATCTTCTACTGTCCTTCTCTTGCACAGGCTCAGGATGTTTACAAAGCAAGGGTCCTGGCACTCTGCTGAGTCACTCGATCAGCCTTCACATTTTCTCAAGTGGGCACAATGAACAACTTTCTAGAGTGCAAAGGGCATGCCCCCTACACACTGCCCTGTAGAGCTGCTAAGTTACTTAGTGAAGTTCCTAGACTTCTAAGCTGGGGATGCAGTGTGTCAGCCCTTACAATTAACCAAGGTTAATGATGTCATTCATTGATGTATGCTTGCTACCATTAAATCAATCCTACCTAAGTGACTGTACTTGTAATCTTATTGTTGATCATAATTTTGAGCCACACTGTACCCGCTTCATGATTTAGCTCCATAACACTGCCTTTGGGACGTGTGCTCCCTGACAACTCATTAGGACCCTTGCCGTCCCAAGAGCTATTCCTGTTCCTTACTCCCCAATCCCTATTCACCATTCCTTTTCGCTAACAAATTTTCCTACTCTTAACCTCCATTGTTCCTTATAATTCATCTACTTCAGAGGACATGAATTTGGCATATTTGACATCTAGTGTTTCCCCTTTATCACTTCAAAACACTCTAAGCACAAGTGTGTATTCATTTAATATCTATTTACTTGTCCATTTTGAGACAGATGCTTGCTTTATTGCCCAGACTGGTCTTAGAGAAGAGTTCAGCTCCTGGGCTCAAGGGGTCCTCTTGCTTCAACCTCTCAAATAGCTGGGACTCAGACACCTACCACTTTATCTGGCTCTAGTATTTTGTTTTTCAGTTTTACTTTGACATTGATAGACCACATGGCAAAAAGATTAGCATCTATTTGCCTTGAAGGGGTGTGCTCTGGGCGCAACTGTCGCAGGCAGCCAGTTAGATAGAAATATTGCAGGCAGTCAGACAGGGTCAGGCCCTTAAAGGAAATAACAACAGGCACCTTACACTGTGGGAAGGATGGAGGCCCCTGCTGCAAATCAAACCTAAAGGTTTTATCATCCAGGATTGATCATTACTCGGGAAGAATTACTGTCGGAAGGCCACCTATAAGGCCTTATTTTACATTCACGCTTGCTTACTACGTGACTCGCTACCCTATTTGGTCCTGGGCCTGATCAATTTTACCTGAGCAAATGGTGCTTGTAATCCCATTTGTTGACCATAGTCTAGTCCCACCCCACATCTGCCTAGGCGAGTTCCTATTCTCTCCACCTCAGCCCCACATGGTTTTACACTATAAAAATCCCTAAACCAGGTGTGGTGACACATGCCTGTAATCCCAGCACTTGGGAGGCTGAGGCAGGAGGATTGTTGTGAGTTCGAGACCAGCCTGAGCTACAAAGTGAGCTTAAGGCCAGCCTGAACTGCATAGTGAGACCCTGTCTCAAAAAGACAAAAAAATAAAATAAAATAAAAATCCCTAGAAGAGAAAGCTTCCTGGGTAACCCGCTCCAGTCTCCCTTCTATCCCTCTCTGACAGAAGCTTTTCTTTCCAATAAAGTTTTACCCTCGCCGGGCGTGGTGGCGTATGCCTGTAATCCCAGCACTCGGGAGGCTGAGGCAGGAGGATTGTTGTGAGTTCGAGACCAGCCCGAGCTACAAAGTGAGCTTAAAGCCAGTCTGAACTGCATAGCGAGACCCTGTCTCAAAAAGGCAAAAAAAAAAAAGTTTTACCCTCAACCTCCATTTGTTCCTAAAATTCATTGTTTGGTTTTAGAGAACACAAACTCATCCAGATCAGGTCGGGAGTTTCACTTCCCTGTATCACACCAAAATGACAAACTATAAACTCTCCACATTTTCACCTATGAGAAGAGCTGAGAACAGGAAACAGAAAGAGCAGAAATCTCCAGGCAGAGCAGAAGAGTTCAAGCAGGAGCAGCCAGATAGTTAAAGGAAAATTGCCATATTAAGGGTCACTCCTGGGTCTTGGCTGGCCTAAGACAGCAAGAGTCACCTTCTTTTCGATAGCAATTTTGGTCAAGCCCAACCTAGTATTCCCTGGTCAAGTGGTTTCTACTAGGAGAGCATGAGGGTGGGACTGCAATCTAACTCTCAAAGTTGGGGGATGGTGGTCAGGAGAATTGCTTGAACACACATAGCAGGTGTCTTGTGAAACCTTAAAAATCTCCCAACCAGTATATTTGCCTGTACACAGAAGACTGAGGCAAGAAGATTGTAAGTTTGAGACCAGCCTGGGCAATTTAGGAAGATCTTGTCTCAAAATTCAATATTAAGAAAGGGCAGGAGAACCAGGCACGGTGGTGCATGCCTGTAATCTCAGAACTCAGGAGGCTGATGTAGGAGGATTGCTGGGAAGTTCCAGGCCAGTGTGGCCTCCATAGTGAGTTCCAGGTCAGCCTAAAACTACAAAGTGAAACTATCTCACAAAAAGGAAACACAGCAAAACCAAAAAAGCAATAACGAAGAAATATTAACTGCTTTAACCATTGTTTTTTTTTGGGGGGGTGGAACTGGGGATTGAACTCAGGCCCTTGTGCTTGCTAGGCAACCACTTATTCTACTGAGCTATCTCTTGGGCCCTTCAGCCATTCTTAATCAGCTGTTTTTGGCTTGAAAATCTGTAACCTCTGTACTGTCATATGTTGCCCTGTTTCTTTTTGTTTCTGATTTTTGTTCTTGCTTTACTTTTACTTTTCAAAATAAAATTAAATCAAAAAAGAAATATTAACTGCAAGATGTACGAGATCAGAAAAAATCCACTTTACAGAGATTAATGTGAAGCACACAAAATGTTTATTTATTTATTACAGAACCGGGGATTGAACTCAGGTCCTTGGGCTTGCCAGGAAAGTGCTTACTCCACTGAGCCATCTCCCCTGCTCCACACAGAATGCTTAATTAACAACCAGTTCACAGGGTTGCTGCCAGGGAGCTAATGCAATCCACACTGCACTGACTGAGGCTCCGTGTCCAGAGTGAGAGCGCAGTGGCCCAATTAACACTGCCCTGGCAAGATCGTGCCTGTAGCTATACCGTCTCCCAGGAGCCTCATTTTATTTTACCTTTTTTTTTTTTTTTTTCTGTCTCTTTGAGACAGGGTCTCACTATGCAGTTCAGGCTGGCCTTAAGCTCACTGTGTAGCTCAAGCTGGTCTCAAACTCACAACAATCCTCCTGCCTCAGCCTCCCAAGTGCTGGGATTACAGGCCTGCGCCACCACGCCCAGCTTTATTTTACCTATTTTGGCTTTTGGGGGACAGTCTCGCTATGTAGCCCATTCTGGTCTTGATTTCATGGTGAGCCTTCTGTCTCAGCCTCCCCAGTGCTGTATTATAGTTGTTTGCCATCCATAACTCCCAGGAATCATCAACATTTTCCACACTGTTCTAAGGCATCCTGGGAGCTGGAGTGGGGTGGGTGTCAGATGGCATCTGTGAGTGACAAAAGGAAACTTAGGAGCTGGGGACTGGACAACTCAGGTGGCTTGAATTTCCCTCTTCAGCACACTCAGGAAGGCGCTACTGCTAAAAGCACCAACGGAGAACAACAGCTGCCTACAGCAACTTGAGGCCCAGGCGCTGCTTCCCGGAAGCCCAGGACTGCCACAGGACTCAAAAAGACCAGGTAACCCGCACTTCTGGCTGAGCTCACTTGCTTCGGGTGCTTTCTTTCTAACCTTTCCCAGGCAGGTTACTCTGAAAACAAAACATAACAAAAACAAACACAGTAGTCTTTCAGTCTTTAGGCTATTAGCTATGGGCAGTCTTTAGGCCTCCGCTTTCTGGACATGTTGACATTAACCATGGCCTTCTCCCATCCCACCTGCTTCTCCACACTGTGAGCTTGGACTACAAATAAGCCAGCTTCAAAATAAAAAGAGAAGGGGGTGAGAATGTAGCTCAATGGTAGAGCAGCCCTCAGTTCAGTATCCCACCCATGCACACACACAGTTTAAAAGCACAGTGAGATTTTCTTTTTTTTTGTCTTTTTGAGACAGGGTCTCACTATGCAGTTCAGGCTGGCTTTAAGCTCACTTTGTAGCTCAGGCTGGTCTTGAACTCACAACAATCCTCCTGCCTCAGCCTCCTGAGTGCTGGGATTGCAGTCATGCGCCACCACGCTGGGCTTGAGATGTATTTTTAAAAATCATTTATTTATTATAGCCAGCATGGAGGCACGGCATGAGGTACCAGGGATCAAACCCAGGTCCTTGTGCTGGCCAAGCAGGGGTTCAGACCGCCAAACTATCTCTTGGACCCCCAGGGTGTGATGCATTAAGATGCTTGAGAGCACTTCATTTTTCTTTTTCCATTGTCTTGTTTTTTGAAAGAATCTCATCATGCGGTCTGGCCTTGAACTCACAGCCATCCTCCGGCCTCAGGCTGCCAATTTCTGTGATTACAAGCATTCACCACATGCCTAGCAAGGGCCTCTTTTTAAAGGTCTAGGATCAGGATGGGATCTGGGAACTTTATTTTCAATAAACTTCCCCAGGGAACCCCTTCGGAGGATCTCTGACCCCTGTCGTCGCGCTGGCACCGAGGCTGCCTTACCTGAGTGGTTGCCAGATATCTCCATCCACACCTCATCCTCCCACCCAGGGAAGGTCGGCCCACCGGTGTGGGTCTGGCTCTCCCTTTCCCTCCTCCAGCCCCGAATACCGCTGATGCTGGTTCCCCGCTACAGCTGGACCCCCGGGTGAAGCACGAGTGACCCCTGCTGGCCAGTCTAGCTGGCTCACTCTTTCTTGGACCAAGTCGAATTTCTACTTGCCTAGGGGACTTCAGGAGTGAAGGACCTGCCTGGACATCTTGTGACACAGATTGTTGGTCTCTGATTCAGTAGCCTGGTGTGTTGTGATTACTTGTTTTTGTTTAGTTTGCTTTGTTTTTCTTTGCTTTGTCTTTTTTCTTTTTTTCAGTCTGGGGATTGAACTCAGGACTCTGCACTTTCCAGACAAGCACTTATTCTGCTGAGCTATCTCCCCGACCCCAAATTTGAGTTTGTTTTTTTTTTTTCCTGGTGACTTCCGGGTGCCTTAAAGGCAGGTCTGGTGCAGCTTTTGGAGCTGGGAATCCAACTGCAATATTAGGTGCCTGACTGAATTTGCTCAAGGGACTTTTTAAACAACGGAGCTAACTGGCAAAGCCCCTGCTTTGTCTTTTTAATTGAGACCACGTGAATTGAACTTAGGACTTTGTGCTTGCCAGGCAGGCACTTGTGCTGCAGATGCTCATTCCTATTCTGTCTTTTTGAGACAGGGTCTCGTTGTACAGTTCAGGCTGGCCTTGAGATCACTTTACAGCCTACTTGTCTCGAGCTGTTTGTTTTTTTGGCAGGGCTGGGGATTGAACTCAGGCCTTTGCACTTGCCAGAGAAGCGCTTATTCCACTGAGTCATTTCCCTGGCCTCCTATCTACAGCTTTCCTGCCTCAGCCTCCTAAGTGTTTGGATTACAAGTGTGAGCCACTATGATGAGCTTGTTTTATTTGAGACAGGGTCTTGCTCTGGAGCTCAGGCTGGCCTTGAATTGGCAGCCATCCCACCACGCCTTCCTTGATTTGTCTATTCAGAGGGTTGGGGAAAGAAGGGAAGGAGTCCCCTAGTCACAGGGACCACACTAATGGGGGCCATAACAAATGAGTGTGCCCTGGGTGACAGAGGAGCAGCTCTCTTCACAAGGTGTGAAGAATAATGTTCTCAGAGCTGCTGTCACCTTGAAGAGATGCGTGCCCTTGGGCCGGGGTGCTGCCTTGGTCATAGAGCTAGGCAGGGCTGCTGTGTGGTGTGGGCTCAAGGCCCAGGCCAGGCTGCTAGGCTTTTTCTTCCCATGGAAAAGTCCCAAGGCCCTGTCAGTGGGAAGGGAGCCGGAGACGAGAGGAGGCAGCTCTGCTGTGCTGCAAGCTGATGGGTCCAACCATGCAGGGAACCTAAGGACAGCAACAGTGTGAAAGGAGATGACCACATCAGTCACAAGATACTGCCTAAGTGAACTGGCAGGGCCCCTGCTATGACACCCCAAAGGTCAGTGTGGGAGATCACATCTGCTATCCCAGCTCTCAGGAGGCTGAGGCCAGGGGAGCAAGTTCCAGGCCAGCTGGGCTACAGAGTGAGACTTTGTCTCAAAAAATTAAATAAACAATTAGATACATAAATAAAGAGAAATACATGATTTTTAAAAATTGGTCCTACTAATGGAGCTGGATTTGTCATATCCTTGATTTCAATTTATTTATTTATTTTTTGATGGAACTGGGAATTGAACTCAGGCCCTTACGCTTGCCAGCGATGCACTTACTCCACTAAGCCAACTCCCCGGCTCCCGTATTTTATTTATTTATTTGGTTCAGGGTCTCACTAGCAGCTTGGACTCAAGTGATCTGATCCTTCTGTCTCAGCCTCCCCCAGCACTGGGATTATAGGCATGAGACACCCAGTTTTGGGACTAGCACAACATGTGGTACTGGGGATCAAACCTGGGTCCTTGCACTTGCCAGTCATGTGCTTATACTGCTGCACTATCTCTCTAGCCCTCTTGATTTCAATTTAAAACCTCCTATGGGCCAGCAAGGTAGCTCAGCAGTCTGAAGCGTCTGCTTAGACAAGTGCAGGAACCAGGGTTTGATTACTGGCACCACATGCTGCTTCAGCTTTGCCCTCAGGGCAGACTGAGGTCAGTGAATAAAGCACCTACTTAGGCAGATACAGGAACCAGGGTTCGATGAGGTTCGAATCCTGTGTTGTACCCAGGGTGGGCACACTGAGACTGGGCATGGTGTTGTGCGTCTGTAATCCCAGGTCTGGGGAGGCTGAAAACAGGAGGATCACTATGAAACTGATCTGTATAGTGAGCGTCTGTAGTAAATACATAAAAAAAAATAAAAATAAGAATAAAACCCTACTTATTCTTTGAAAGTCTCTCTACTTTACTACCTGATTAGAATGGCTAAAGCCCCCACCTTGATTGCTTTTCCAAAACACTAATTAAATTCAATTAACACATTTACTGTTTCACTCACTCTTGAATCTTTCCATGTTTTTTTTTTTTTAATTTTAGAAAGAAAAAAATTCAAAATAAGATGATAGGAGGGTAACAAAGGTTAATACATTGCATGTTGCTATATTTAAATTAGTCACTCAGAGTACAAGATACTGTCACTTAATTGTCCAAACAATATTAACACAAAACTTTCTTTTCTTTTTTTTTTTTTAAATGTATCAGTTATTTAATTAGGTTCTTAGTAAGAAATTTAGAACACTAATTTATGAGGATAAACTCCATTTGTCAGAGCAAAAACAGATCGCAGGTAGCCCCGGAGCTGAGGAACAGATTTGATTTTTGCTAAAATCTGTGAGTCCACTGCTTTCTGATCCACCTTGCGCTGCTCTGAAATCTG